>JAJOOF010011325.1:0-34744 GCA_029582545.1 Solanum lignicaule
ATGTGGAAACTTAGGTTAGGATTTTGTAGAGAAGAAAGAGGAAAACGTTGTTCTCCGTTATAAGCATAGGGTTAGAGTTGTTAATTGATATTTATTTTGTTTTTATTTTCATTTTTTTAATTGAAATATTCACGTGTATTTATTTTAATTAGTTGGCAGCCATGTAGAAGTATTTGTATATCACGCACTTTGCCTGGGATATACAAGTGTTTAATTGTTTAAATTTGTGATAGTTAAAGTGCCTACTTGTGCATTGACAAAGTTTAGGGTCATAGTTGTGAATTGATGTCAACTTAAAGGTCTTCTTTATGTATTATGCCAAAATTAAAATAATTCAAAGCAAAGTCATAAATATGAGCAATTAACTCTCTTGAGCTCATTACCTATACAAAATAAATGAAGGGCAAAAAAGAGAAAAAAAGTTCAAACATTTATCTTAAATATTAAACAATTCACATATTTTAAATAATGAAAAAAACCTCAAAAATTCAATTGAAATAAAATAGAGAGAGTATAAAAGTAAAAATACATAAAGTTTCCCCCAAAACTTGTACTTTATTAAGTCAATGAGTAAACAAGTTTCAGATATTGTTAAAAGTTGTTGTTGCAAGTTTTATAGAATAAAAGTGAAAGAAAATGCATACTATGTTTATGATAATATCCATCAACTAATTAAAATTGACCAAATATATCCTTCAATTATTTTTGAGTGCAAACTTATCCCTCCCGTTTACTTATTGGATCACTTATACTCTTCCTTTTATTAGGATTTTATCCTAATTTTCTTATCATATTTGAATTTTACTTTTCTCTTGAAGGAAAGTTAAAGTATTACCATAATTGTTTTTACTTTTCTAGAAAGGAAAGTATAATTTTCTTTCATATTTGGGTTATTTCTTCCTTGAAAGAAAATTTTGAAACTCTATAAATTGATGACACATCTTCTCATACCAGACACAACAATAACATTTACAATGTAGTCATTAGAGAGTTTTGTTTAGGAGGAAATTTTTTCTCAATAGTTTCAATATTTTCGATTATATTATTTTTTATATGTAAGCCAATTGGTCAAATCATATAAAAATATTATATTTTTTAGTATAGTTTTTTGTCATTTGATTTATCGCCAACATGATTTGCAATTATAAGTCTCCGCATGACGCACTAGTTCGATTTGAATCCAACACGTGGTACCATAGTCAATGGTCCAGGTTCATGGAGGTTGAAGATAGGTTCAAAGCGGTTTCAAATCAATTTACAACTAATTTTACGATAAAGAATATTTTTGTTCAGCTACATGTGGAGAACAAATTTAAACCATATTTTCAACACTCATGTAATTGCAATTTTAAAAATAAAAATAAAATATTTTAAAATCATTTTTATTCCATATATTTTAAACCTTATTTTTAACCATGACAAACATCAATAATGAAGACTATGTGAAGAACAAAGATTATTATACATATGAAGAAAGACAGATCAAACTTTGTCAACAAAATTCAGCCAAAAGGGGAGATTTGTTAGGGTTTTGAATGATTTTCTTTCCATAGTTGAATATTACTTTTCTCTCGAAGGAAAGTTAAAGTATTACCATAATTGCTTTTACTTTTTTTTTAAAGGAAATTATAATGTTCTTCCATAATTGGGTTAATTCTTCCTTGGAAGAAAAATTGGAAACTCTATAAATTGACAACCCTTCTTCTCATACTAGCATCCACAATGTAGTCATTAAAAAGTTTTGCTTAAGGAGAGATTTTCTCTCAATAGTTTCAATATTTTCTGTCATATTATTTTTAATGTAGACCGATTGACTAAATCATATAGTAATATTAGGATTTTTAGTATAGTTTTGTTATCTGCTTTGTCGATGTCATGATTTGCAATTGTAAACTTTCACGTGATGCCATGATTACTTTCAAACCCAACATCTTTTAACAGACTAATATGTGGCATCCAGCGTGTAATACCACATGGACATCTACCTAAGCACGCCAATGTGTAGCTCACCCACCCATAGAAGCACTGGCGGAGCCAGAATTTCCAATAAGAGGATTTATAATTCAAAGAAATAGACACACAAAGTAGTCGAAGGGAGTTCAACACCTACTATATATACCTAAAAAAATTATTTTAATCATGTATAAATAATATAATTTTTCGTCGAGGGGATGAACCTCCTAGCTATAAGGTGGCTCCGCCACTGCATAGAAGACCCGACCTCTTGTTATGTTAGATTAGTGAATAATTATTTATTTGTTTGAGTTCAAATAGTAGTATTCATAAGATTTTGCTTTTGATTGATTTATGCTGGGAAGGATTTTTGTCATCTTTTGATAATTGTCTTAAATATGGTGGTCCTTTTCTATTATGTTAGATTTAGGGAATAATTATTTATTTAAGTTAAAATAGTAATGTTCACGCGGTTTCGTATCTCATTCATTCGTGCATAGCCGTAAATTAAGATTTTGTAATCTTTTGAGAATTTTATATTGTATATGTTGTCTAATTCTGTTGTTTTGTGATGTGTTAACATTTGCTTTGGGTACATGTAATTAATGAGTTATTTGATAAGGACTTGTTTATATGTGAATATGTATTGTATTATCTGAATTTGATATATGTGATACCGATGCCCTTTTGTCATAGTTTATTATGGTCTGCTAGTTGAGAAGTTATTTCCCTCTATTTTTATGTTGTAATAAAAATATGACCTCTTTAATTATGTTTTTACTTTCTTTTAGTGTAGATTTCCTAAAGTGCTTCTTTATTGATCTAAACCCTTATGTTTGTTCTTTTTTCCAGACAATTTAATGTGAGAAATTTGTTTGTTAACCTTATGTTGCATTAATATGGGGGTAAAGGGATTTAAACACTCCAATTAGTAAATGACAAGAAGTATGTTTCTACTAGGAGAGACATTGATTCAGATCTCACAGATTATTATAAGATAGTGGAAGAGTGCACAAAAAATATAAGCTTTTTGGTTGTGAAGCAACTAGGATTGGCGTTTGGTCGGTTTGATTCAGTTTACAATTTTCGATTCGATTTTTCAGTTTTTGGTTTGCTGAAAATGTTAACCAAACCAAACTGAAATAAATTTGGTTCAGTTCAATTTTTACAATTTCAATTTGATTTATTTCGATTCGATTTTTTTATTTAATCAAATTTAATCAACAATAAAACAATGATACACATATTTTCAATCACAAGACCACAACTTAGAGCCCACTTGGATTGACTTAAAAAAAGTAGTTTTTAAGTCAAAAATAAAAAGTCAAATTGAAATAACTTTTAAGTCAAAAAAAGTAGGGAGATACCTACTTTTGGTTTTTGACTTATTTTAAGTCATTTTTACTTTGTCAAACACTTCCTAACTTATTTTAAGTTATTTTTTATATTTGTCAAACACTTTCAAAAGTAAAAAAACAGACTTAAAAATAGGTTTGATTAACTTTTAAGCTAATCCAAACACCATCTTAGTACTCTCGAGTCGAGTCTCTCTATGTTACTTGTGAGGAGAATAAAAAGTACCTATCGTACCGAAAAATGAGCACAATTTTGGCGAGAAAATGATCAAAATGATCCTTGATGTATAAGAGTTGTTTTATGTTGATCCTTAATATATTCCACATGATCTATATGGTCCTTAATGTATTATAAAAGAGGATCAATTTGATCCTTTGACCTAAAACTAACAGATACATCAAAACAAATGATCTGTTAACTTCAACACTGACCCTACCTGCAAAAATTAAAGCGGTCAAAAGTTTTCCCTTTCCCCTTCATTCTCTACATTTTTCCGATCTGTTTCAGAAGAGCTTGTTGATATTATTATTTTGCTCCTCAGCCATTAAAGTAAACTTCCTTCTTCTCATTTAACACAGAGTTACTATTTTTTACTGGAAAGAATCTGATTTTTTTCCTTCTACAACATAAATTGAACTTAGATTAATGGAACAATAGCTGGTGCATATTGAAGTTTCTAATCACAAGTCGCAACTTATCAAAATCACATTACATGAGTTGATTCAAAAATATGAATAAAAGCAACAAAAGAAATACTAAAGTTAATTTGTAATATCTTCACTTCAACCAGCTACTAGCATGAAACCAACAAAATATCTCCACTTCAACAGCTAGCGGCAAAAACTCAAAAAATTCTTCACTTCAATCAACTGTCAAATAATCAACAAAAATACGACCGCTTCAAAATAGCTATCCATCTGAAACATATAGAGTCACCATTAACTAAGATATAAACCCAAAAAAAAAGAGCAGGTGTGACCAAATTAAAAAGATACCAGATTAAATATTCATGTAGGACGACGCAACATTATCATCATGGATAAAATTTGTTCTTCTAACCTGTAGAAGGAAAAAAATCAGATTCTTTCCAGTAAAAAATAGTAGCTCCGTGTTAAATGAGAAGAGGGAAGTTTACTTTAATGGCTGAGGAGCAAAAAAATAATATCCACAAGCTCTTCTGAAACAGATCGGAAAAATGTAGAGAATGAAGGGGAAAGGGAAAACTTTTGACCTTAATTTTTGCAGGTGGGGTTAGTGTTAAAGTTAACAGATTTTTTTTTGATGTATCTGTTAGTTTTAGGTCAAAAGATCAAATTGATCCTCTTTTATAATACATTAAGGACCATATAGATCATGTGGTGTATATTAAAGATCAACATAAAGTAACCCTTATATATCAAGGACCATTTTGATCATTTTCTCCAATTTTGGCCATAGCCCATGCGTACTGTACCTTATAAGTTATAATGTGATATATTATCCACATAAACAACAACTCCACAAGCCTATGGCAATTGACAAACCTGCTGGTATGGTCAAAACTTAAAAATGTGCCACAACACAAACACTTCTTGCCCCATTTGCTACTGAAGAAAAATTTGCTTATGCATCTCAATTTTTCACCAATGTAAATTACCATTAGGCACTAGCTATATTAATATAACTCCTCCAATAGATAGACAGAGACGAAGCTATAATTAAGAGTTTGGGGTTCTAAATTTTAGAACATAAGAGAAAGGTATTCGAACTCACAAAAAATGTGTAAAAAGCATTTTCACCGCTCTTTCTTACCACTGAACTGCCAATCCATTTTGGTAGGGGTTCACAAGTTAATATACATATATATTTGTTTAATTTTTTTAATATAAATACAAACTTTACGAAAAAGCTAGTGGGTTCGTCCGAACCCACACCTAACTAGTGCGACATCAAAGATGAAAGTTGGGATTTTAGAATTTCAGACTAGGCGTTTTGATTTTAGAGCGTAGGCCCGTAGGGATTAGTGAAATAATTACATTCAGTTTTTCGGTTTAATCGAATTTAAATAGTTAAAAATCAAAAATTTGACAGAATAATCAAAATTTTAAATTTTGATACCATCGACCGAATAAATCGTAACTGAAATTAAAAAAAAAAATCAGTTCAGTTGGTTTTTTCGATTTGAACCGAAATATGCCCAACCCTAGAAGCAACTACTTGTGAAAGGGCTTCTGGGAAATTTTACTTAGTTGAAGGATCTTAAGGTATTAGAACACTTCAATACTTATTAAATTAACAGTTCAAGGCGGTTCATTTCATTGTTGTTGATGATTTTGAAGGAACTGTTTAATTATGTCCCAAATATTATTCACTATAATGAAACATACTTGGTTGAGTGTGAATATGGAACTGATATTGAGTCAGAAAGTGGTTCTAGTGATATTATTGGTAAGTCAGATAATAACTTAGAGCTCATTAAGATGCAAAAGACTAGAGAAGTGGTTCACATGTTATGTTAGGCGTCAAGACATGATATAATTTTAATTCAATATTCATTCTATTTATCTCGTTAAATTTTTCACAATTATTGCTAATGACAAATTTTACTTGTATTGTTCAATTATTTATGATTTTTTTAACGAGCAAGGTTTGATATCATCTTCAATCAACCTATTTTTTTTTAACAAAAATTAATCTCAAATTTTACCTAATGGGCAAAACTTGTTTGTGTTGTTCAAGTTCCTCTATAGTTATTGTTATATATGATGTGTACTGTATTTTGATTAGCACACTATTTTGTTATTGTTATTATTTTTTTCTTATAGACTTTACACTGCTTTTCTTATCAGCTATGTTTTTTCCCCATTGTTTTCTTCTCCTTTTATTTGGGCTTGGTGCACTTGAGCTTATAATCTTTCGAAAATAGCTTCTCTACCTCCTCGAGGTAGTGATAGAATTTACGTATAATCTATCCTCTCAAAACTCCACTTAGTGAAATTTCACGGAATATACTGTAAGCGCCTAAAGTTTCAATCCTGAAATACAGTAAACAGGAAAAGAAAAATAGCAAGCAAACAATAATATTTGTATTTGAATTAATGCGAAGGTTACAATCTTTATAAAATCTCTTAAAAAGATATCTAATCCCCTGATTCTTCTCTCCACAGATGTTATCTTGATTTGGCGGAATACTTGCGGCTCAATACTTGGAGCGAAGACTTCTTTGTATGCGGAAGACTTGCAGATCACCAATGAAGAGCAACTATGTATTTATGTGTGTATGTATGTGTGTATATCTCTTTTGGTCTTATGAAGACCTCTTTATATAGGCTTGAGCTAGGGCTTTAGGGGTATTTTGGTCCAAGCAATTTTGACCCCTGGGCCTAAAGAATATGAGTTGGGCTCATCTTGTCAATTTAATGGACTGGCCCAAATGTTATTTGGACTTGATTTAAGTCATATAATTCTGACATAAATATTAATCCGACTTTATTAACCAGTAATTTGACTTGGTCAATGTATCATGAATTTAAGATTTAATCCAAATTTAGTATGGATTTATCAATAAAACTTCACTGTCTACAGTTAGCTTGTCATATTTATTACGTACTTGATTCATGTTCTCCTAATACTCCAAAATATGCACTCCTAAGGTAGTTATTTATTGATAAACTGCTAGTCATCCCAATTCTATGTAAGAGAACTAATTAATTATCATAAAACTTGAGATGAATGAGAACAATGGAGATTTAGTAGCAGTAAGACAACCTGCTGGCAATTGTCAGTTGAGCTAACAAGCTTCACCTTCATCTTTCTTCTTATCAAATCGAACGTGAGATGAATGAGCACAATGGAGATTTAGTAGCAGTAAGACAACCTACTGGCAATTGTCAGTTGAGCTAACAATCTTCCCCTTCATCTTTCATCTTTTCAAATCGATCATTCTGTTGGGATAATTCCAGCACCATCATTCAAGTTAAGGTTCATAAGGCAATCAGATGACTTGTTGTTTCTCAAAATGTTCAGCTTCTAGATGTAATGTGTTTATAAAGTTGTGTTTTACATTGTTTCTCTATCAGTTCCTTATCTTCTCAATGTTATGTAATGCTTTCTCTACTACAGCTATGTCCTCTAAGGTTTGAGTACACATTATCCTCCCAAGACCCCATCTATGATACTACACTAGGTATGTTATTGTTTGTTTGATTTCTTTATCATGATGAACTTTCAAAGTGGTGGAGAGGGGCTTAAGAGAAGAAAACCTATTCTAATTACATTTAGTTTGTTTGCTTAATGTGTTAAGGTTATGTTGTAAGGTAAGAAAATGTTGTGAAAAACAATTGCATAACTAGATGGTGACAATAATGTAGATTGTAACTCAAATGTGTTCTCTTATAAGATGGGTGAAGTTGATGGTTGTTGCAATGTGTGGGACACCTGATTTTGTTTTTTTTAAGTCATCTGTTTCTTTCAAGAATGATTGAAGTTATGTGTTTGATGGAACGCCTGAATGATTATTTAACTGCGTCTATATGTGTTGATTTCTTCTTCTTGAAATGGAGGAACCACAGTAGATTGTTAAATTTCCCTCTGTTTTGGCTGGATTGTGGGGTTTGTGTTTGGAGTTAACTAGGGCGCGTGCTATAAAGAATTTGTCTTCCTCTAGAAACTGACTACCTTGTTGGGCCTGAATGCCTAGATGGTGTTCCCAATACCTGCTTTAAAGAAATGGTGTGTTAAAATAATATCACCTTTTTCCCTTCTTATTTTTTTCATTTTCTATGCTACTTTAATATATGCGATTATGTTATTTATTATTCTTATTCTTTTTGTTAATTTTTTCCATAGAATGATTCCATAAGGTGTAATGACTGGCTTGGTTGTCCATTTTTCCCATTTGATGCTTTTGAGTAATGCCTTCTTTCAAAGAAATTGTTTATTTGCGGCAAGCCACTATAAACATTTCATCAAAAGACTATAATTTTTAGTTATAAAGTCCTTGATTAGCATATCCCGTCTTTTTTTTTTTATGATAATCACAGACTTTTATTTTATAAAATGTATCTTTGCTGGTAATTGATATCATAGTTTCCTTGTCAGATGAAGTTCCTATTAAAAATATATATCTACTAGTAGCTAGCCGATTAGAGAGATTATTTATGATTGGTATGTATGTGATTCTTGTAATATTATGAAAAAACACATCTTCATGTCAAATATATAATTTTTTATTTGAATGTGAAGGGAGGAAAACATGGTAATCCACTAGACATGGTGACTATCTTCTTTGAGACTCGTAAGAAGGACAAGAAGCTTTGTGAACCTAAAACCTATGAAAAATATGTAATGGTTATTCTTTAAATTTTATTCTATGTACTTTTTTAATGTACTTTACTGTCTTAAATTTTTTTCTTATTTTTTACAAATAAAAATTCAAGAAGTACTACAATCTGAGCCATCTCTTACTAATATTGAGGTAGTAGAGAGATACTTCGGACCTCAGCGCAAGAGTCATGTTGTCGGATTTGGCGATGGAATAACTAGTAGGGATTTGAAAGGAGGTAGGTCTGCAAAGGCTGGTCTTCTAGAAGATCTAATTGTGAGCAAAAAGGAAAAGGCTGCACTATTAGAAAAGCTTAATGCTAGTCGAAAGGAAAATGAATCAATGAAGAGACGCATGGATAACATAGAGAAGAAATGAGAATGGTTTGAAAGTGCAATGTTTGGACATCAATCACCTTCACGGTTGTCAAGTGAACAAAATACTAGTTGAATCATTTTACAGGTTAGTACGGTTTTTACTATATATACTTCCGTTGAGAGAAAACATGTCAATTTTGCTTAGTCAAGTTATGAACAGAGAGCACTAATAATGTAGAATGATAACTTCACTTAAAAATATTACAAACAACTACAAGGAACCCTTGTTTTCTTTGGAAAATTTAACTTGTGAATTAAAGTTTGTTGATTTGATCATTTTTTCTAGTAGCACAACTCTATTGGCTTCTCTTCTATACGTCACAAATAAGCTTAATATATGTAAAATTGTGGTAATACCATAGTGATATTCTTTCTTAGTAAGCTACAACTTTTAGTCATCCTATGCTTGAAAATAGTTCTAATCACGGAGGTCTGCAAGAGAACGTTACGACAAAGTTAATTAGATTGATGAATAAAGTCATTCATCTCATTTAAAATTGCATGGTTTTTTATCCCTTGTGACAAACCATTTAATTAGTTAATTGCTACTCAATTCTTCATCTCTTCCTTCCTCATCTTCTTGTTTAACTTTCTTAGCCTTAGTTCTGAGACGCATGGCTTTACACTCTTTCTCTTTTCTTTCTTTCTATGGAATGATTTGAACATTGAAAGAGTGAAGTAAAAGGGCCTAACTGCTCTCGCGTACAATATTTTATTTAGTCCTTTAATTACCAGATAGTACTATATTATAAGAAATACCCTAGTGTATTCAAACTTATGTTGCAACACTGTTTGTGATGAGTGTACTCGTGAGATAAGTTGGGAGGGACTTAAAAGGGGTGGTATTAGCAAAGTGATGGCATCCATGTAATTATATTATAGTTCAAAACATTTTTGGTCCGTACACTTATCTATGACTATTCAATATGCTCTGAGGGAACGGATAGACATTTTCTTTTTAAGTTTCAGCCATGACTTGAGAAATAATATTCTTTTGGGGTGGGGTAGATTGAAATGCTCTCTAAACTTGGATCTTTGTAAAGTGAAACTGTTGCATCAATTATATTCGAAATATAAAGGAGGAATGTCTCGTTTGTCTAAACTAGCTGAACTGCTATATATATTTTATTGCAAAGAAGAATGAATTCTTTTACTGCTAAACCAAAAAAAGGAGTAAATTTACTCCATCATAATCTGCCAAGACCAACCTGAATGTTTTAGTATGTTGATTTAAACTTTTTAGCTCAAAGCTCATATGGCTGGAAAGTTCTTTCTTAACATTTCACTAATTTGAACTTTTTCTATCCTTGTAACAGATCGAGAATTGAAAGTCACGAAGAATCTTCAAGTGTGAAATAAGTTGAAATAAGGTGTTAGAGGTTGAACAAGTTGAAGCGCACAAGGAATTTGCTAAAGGATATTTATTTTAAATTGTTTCCATCTCAACATATATATGCTAATTTTTTATATTTGTTTTTAGGAGTTTAATAAATCAAAATCATTATAATTTTTAATTTATAACTACGTGCAATGATTATGGTATCAAGAATTTAGTGTTGACTATATATTTTGTGTTTGGAAGTACTTTGTTTCATATAATATATAGTCATATTTAAATGTGTATTTAATAATGATTTTTAATTGTGAATCAGAAAAAGAAATTATATTATATTTACAAAAAAATCCATCAATGAAGGGAAATTTGTTCGTTAAATGAACGAATTTTGGTCGCTAGAAACGTTTATAACAAGGGAATAGCTAAAAATAATTAATTTACCTGAGGACCAAAATGGTAAATAACGAAGGGAAATTTTTTCCGTAAAAGGGGTAAAACGATCGACTTTCTTGCTGTCGCTAAAGGTTCCCTAACGACTAGACTAGAATCCGGTCATGTACTTTTAACGTCAAAGCTACTAACGACGGGCGATGACCAACTTTTTTCCAGTCGTAAAGGACCATTAACGACTGGAATTGATCTTTTAACAACAAATTTTCCTTTTGCTAAAGACTCCTTTTCTTGTAGTGGTGTAAATTGAGGTATTGTTGAAAGGCCATTCTTACCTTGCCCTTACACTTGATTATGTATGAATTGTCTAGGATGGTGATAATGTTGTTGTTGTGTCATTGCAAGGACAATTACACACACACTCCATGCATAAACATGATTATGAGGTATCAATTGTGTTAATTGAAAATATAGTTCTCATATGCACCTTTACACATTATTATGCATGAAATGTACATGACCATGAAGATCCTATTGTGTTGATTGAAAGTCATTCTCATGAAAACAGATGATCTTGGTGTGAAAGGTTTACTCACATACTAATGATGATTCTAAGGTCGAAAGTCTATTCTCACCTAACTGAATCCATGAGCTATATTATGAGTTGTATTGAATGAAGGGAAAAAGTGTTCCTTCACACATGTAAATACAACACAAGACTAATTATGTATAATTTGGGGAATAATGCTTAGCATTGAGTGGATATGGAAAGTGTGGTAGAGACCCTCCCGTCAATAAAGGAGGCTGGGTTCTCTAAATTATTATCATGAGATGGAAGCTCCTCACCAATACAATAGGTCGGGTATCTAGAAGCAATCTCTCTATCCCTTAACTATGTGCCCACATAGGTCTTTAGCTAGTGGATCCACCTAAAAGCTAATACATTTAGTTCTACCTTAGGCAAGTAGGAAACTTTTTTTCGGTGTGGGGTTACACGACACCGGATTCCATGTAGCTCACATGGTCTATGTCGGTTAAGGCTATATTCCCTCTAATGAACAAGTGATATGAACAAGTCATAAGAACAAGAACATGGGTTACTTACTATGGTTCCTTAAGAGGTTCTGCTTAGTGTGAATGGGGATATGGGACTTCATTCATACATTGCACAAGTAGGCTTTGAAAGTGGGCATGGTAGGTTTCCCTTATGACATGATGATTATGAGTTATGTATGCTTTATTACGAATTATTAACATCAACATGAATATGAACATGGACTATGCTTATGACTTCTTAATGGGTTTACTTAGTGTGAGTGGGGGTATGGGACTTCACTTATACATTGAACAAGTAGCCTTATGAGGGGGTTGTGGTGTGGTTTCCTTATGATATGAACATACATGAATTGACGAATGAATGATATGGATTGTTTCTTTGAGTGACTTTACCTATTACAAGATATGAACATGAATGTCTTCTTGTCAAAGAGTATCGGCTATGAATTAGGTCAAGGTATGTTATGCATAATCATGGTGGCCTAGAAGTGATACTTAGTGTAGATAGGATTATGGGATCATATCTATGCATTACACAAGTAGAGCTTAAGGTTGCTTATGTGATAGTTTTATGATGATGAGATAATCCTGGTATTTGACTATGTGCATGAACTATGTCTTGGGAGGGTTGGTATATGTATTATGTGGTGTTGGAGACTATGCTTGTGATCATGATGATATCCTTTATGTTATGATGAAATGTGCATGGTTTGTCTTATAAGCCACATTCTCCAACTATTTCAAAGATGATGTTCAAAAATGGCATATAGCATGATTTCAAATGAAATGTCCCTTTTATGCATGTTTTAAGCATTTTTATGCATGGCTTCCATACTTAGTACATTTTGTGCTAACCCCATCTTTCTACATTTTTATAAGTGTAGTCTTTGGAAATATTGGATTCCATCCTCGTGGCTAGGACTCTAGTAGCTCAAGAAGAAGAAGATTGGTGATTCCTCATTGTATTTGAGGGCTCGACCATATGTCCCTTATGCCTTTATGTTTATGTTTTAGACTTATGTAAGGGTTATGTCCCTAAGATTGTATTTCAAGAATTTTATTCCAAGTATTATACATGGTTTGAGATATAGTGTTATAGACTCCCTCATTTTTATAAAAGACTTCGATCGTAAAGAAAAGTTTTAAATTCCGCACTTTTTTTATGCTCTTATGTTCAAGATATGCTATGATGCTTGTATGAAACCCCTTCGGGGTCAAGTACGCCATGTTACGTCTAGGGGATACCCTGGGTCGTGACATATTTGCAACTTAGAATTTAGTCCCTTAATAAATAAACGGATCCTCTCTTCCTCAGTAATCACCAATTGCGTAGCATATCTAGACAAGGCATGGAACATGGCCTCATAAGCAGCCACATACATACCACCTTGCTCCAAAACCATGAACTCATCCTTCTTACGATCCCTCCATGTCCGAGGCACATACTTCTCTAAAAATAGAACATGAAATTGGGTCCAAGTAAGTGGGGTAAAAGTGAAGATTTGCATTCCACTTAAGCTATCCAGCACTACTTAGCCTCACCTTGAAGCTGAAAATTCACAAACTCAACCTCATGCTGATGGACAATTCCCAACTTATGAAGCCTCTCATAGCAATCTAGGATGAACTCATATGCATCCCACTCTCGGAGCCATAGAACACGGGCGGTTTCAACTTCATGAATTTAGTCAACATCTCATGATCATTACCAGTCATAACCGAACCCAACAAAGGATAGAATAAAGCATCATTACCTCCAGTTTCACCCACCTTGGGGACAGCGATAGAAATAGGGGATTGGCGGGAGCTTGATTTGCTGGAACAGAGGGAAGCACTCCAGGACCAACCAATCCTTTAAAGAACGTGATAATCTGCTGAGCTAACACTGGGTCTAAAGGAGGAATACTTGTATTCTCAGCCTGCACCTCTTCCTCTTGTCCAACATTCTCCTCATTCTCCACCCCTACATTCTCCTCTACCTCTTCATGATGCGTAGGAGGGGCCTCATTTCTGGGAGCATTCTCAACTGGTGCTCCATCCCTAGTAGGTGCCAACCTTACTTGGCCTCTACCCCTAGCTCTTCCTCTACCCCTGTCTCGAGCGCGACGTCTTACTGTAGATTTCTCAGCTGGAGCGTTGATAGGAGCTACGGGCCTGACTCCGTTGAACCTAGCGTTAACCATCTGCAGACAGAAGAATAATGGAGGTTCGATACCAACTTGAATTGCCAGATACTAATTGGAAAGAAGTTATTGCACGAAATTAGACAAGAGAAAACAAAGAGATTTCCTAATGTCCTATAGCTTCTCGAAGAAAAGTACAGACATCTCCGTACCTTTCCGCAGGACTCTACTAGGCTCATTTTGGTACATCAAGATCAACGAACCTAGGCTCTGATACCAACTTTGTCACGACCCAGATCGTCGTGAGTGGCACCGACTTTAACCCTCCAATGGGAGAACCATTAATGCTAATTAGCTGACCTAAGAACTGCACAACTTAATCAAAACTAAGGCATTTAAAGTTATGGAAGCAAGTTTAAATGATAAGGAAAGAAATAGAATTCCCATAAACTCCAAAAGTCTAACAAAACAAATGCGGAATTAACTCCTAGAACCTGAAAGCCAATGTACCAAAACTCTAACAAGATCCATAAGTCTAAACAGGAAGGGGTACACCCCGTACTAAACATAAGAAATCTAAAGAACTAGACTAAGTCCGAAACGTGGACATAAATAGAAGAGAACTCAAGACAGCCCGAAAGAACTGGCTCACCCTTGAATTCGAGACGATCACTGATCTTCTAAACGAGGTTTGTCAATAGCCGCCTGAAGATGCCCTGTACTCAACAAAGAAAGAGCAAGTGCAGTATCAGTACACAACCACGGTGTACTGGTAGAATCACGCGACTATCCCACTAAGTGCAACATATATAAGTTATTACAACATAATAATAACATGCATATACCAAACACATACAATATCAACATCATTTACGAACAACGTACAATTTCATTATTCTCAAGATATACAGTTTCGTCAAGTCAATGGTCATCCCATGGAACCCACATCCAAACTATTAGCGTACTGGTAAGTGGTACCCGATCTAATGTTTATGCCGGAACGTGGAAACAGATCTTATGTTTATGCTGAAACGTGGCAACCGATCCCAGTCACTGTGTCGGAACGCAACACCCGATCCATTCAACAAGTACATTCTCATAATAATACATTCAAGTCATGATTTCATGGCATTCAATCATTCATCTATCCTCATTTATGATTAGTGAGATCAATAATTCAACATTCGCATACATACATGTATCATAATGAAGCAAGAACAAACATATATCACACGAAATGAAATCACAACCATCACCTACCTCAAATAAAGCTTTAATCTCCTAAGAAACTTGATTCTTCCCTTTCCGAATTCTTTCCACTTGTTCTTGGTCTACAAACAATCATAATAACATGGGAATCAATAAACAAGACTTAATTACCACGAATATAATCAATTCTATCAACCCAGATCAAACCCATGATCCTAATATCCAAATTAGGGCTTTTCCCACCGTAATTTCCAGATCAAAATCCTCCCCCTTCGATAATTACCTACGAAACTAAGTTCTACAGATCGAAACACAAATTCGGGGATTGAAAACCTTGCCTTTTGCCTCAAGAATGGTGGGAAACAATCAAGAAAACACTTGGGGTCGTTCTTTAGCTCTAAAAGTCGAAAGTTGCAGAATAAAATATTTTTGGGGTTTATTTCCGACTTAAGTTACGACTGGCCCATTATGGCGGCGCCCATCCCGCCACAGCGCCCCCACCCTGACGAAAATAATCTTGCCTTAGTGTATTTTACGGAAATAGAGAGCAAATTTAAGAATTCTAAAACCCCCATTTCATAACACACCTCCAACCAATGACACTGAGAAACTACCCATTCCCGTTAAGGTCAGTTTCGGGATTTCTACTTACCCGAATTCAATTCCGTAAGGTCATACAGGTTGTTTAACGTCGTAGATATCTACTCATGCAATAAAAATCATAATTAGATCACCCCAATTGTTACCAGATTTCCTTATACCTTAATTTCGTCCAAATCTGGACTAGGTTGAGAAAATCCAAGTTACTACGAATATGTTTTTCAGCCCAAAATCTCTCCCCGTTGGTTTCTCTATAACGACGGGGACCGGTCGTTACATATTGTCCCTTGTGACACTTTAGACTGAAACACTTTATAGGCATAGCCCGTCAAGGGGACTTTTGTATTACTCTCCTCAAATTTTACTTTTCATCACATTGAGGACACTGCAGATTTCATTTTGGTGGGGTAAGGGTACTTGTACCAATATTTCTCTTTTTCATTGTATTTTGTTATTTTTTAGTTTTAGTTGGAGACATTTTTAGTATTTTTGTAACTTTGTTTTTGTTTTAGGTGATTGTTTTTTACTCATTTTTTTTTTCTCTCTCTCTCTCTATCCTTTGCCCATAAGTTTGAAACTTTTCGACTTGCTTGAGTTTTCATTATTGATGTTCGAGGTTCGATTGTGTTCAATATCGATGTGTTGGATAGTACTTATGATGACAAATGTGTTTTGTGCTAATGATTGCAAGAAGAAGTCGGTTTTTCTCCACTTTTGAATGATCTTTTTTATTCTTGTGTTGACTAGATGCGTTTTGATGTGAGCCTTGAGATGAACATCACACATAAGCTTCTGATCTTGTAGGGATGTGCTAAATAATTGTGTTTGAAGTGCCTTGAGTAGTAAGATTTTACTTGAAATCATGATTGTTGAATCCTAAAATTTTCCTTGTTTGTCTGATTGTCTAGCTTTAGTCAATGCGAAAAAATTTCTTGGGCAAAAATCTTTGAGAGAAAACCTAAATGTTCATACATTTCGTGCCTACATTGTGAGGGTGTATAACCATCTTGGAACCATTTGAGCCTAAATCATTTGTTGACAATTTTGTTGAAACCTACTAACCTCTATTGTTTCTAACTTCTCACACATATATTCTTTTCTTAGCATTGATTTGTTTGAATATCCAAACAAGTTCAAAAGCCTAATTTAGGGGGCGGAAAGGAAGTAGGAAAGAAAGTCAAGTGAAAGGAAAAGAACGAAAAAGTGAGAATCAACTATGAAATTTGTTGCAAAAAGAAGGAATCCCTCCTTGTATATTTGATGAGCAAAAGTATTGAAATTAAAATTAAAAATAAAGTTTGATGAAATAAAATGGGTGTCTAATAAATTGAATGAACAATTGAAACTTAGTCTCCAACTGAAAATAATGGAAAGAACTTGAGAATATGTGAATGAGTGCAACTATGCTTTGAAAGGGTGAACTTAGTGAGTCAAATTAACCATACATTTACCCTCATCCACTTTAAAAGCTCAAAATACCCTTGAGATCTTGCATGAAATAGGTTGTGTGATGATTGGAAAATATGGGCAAACCTATGGATGAAGCTTGCACGTATTGATCTTCCGGAAAGTGTGAGTTGTATTGATTCCTAACTTCTTTATTGACTTTCTTTGTGAGGGCATGGAATTAATATTGATGTCAGGGCACTTGAATGCATTTGTGAAAACAAAGTTTTGAACTAGAAAATAAGCAATAGTGAGCTTGAGCTTGGACTGATACCAGCTAGTCATCATTTGAAGATTTTTTATCATGATCGAGTGTTGCATTTGCTTGAGAGTAGTCTTGTAGTATCACTTGCATGTTAGTTCTCATTGATAACTATTGTAGACATCCTTTTGAACTAAGTGTGTTCGTGATATACTTAAGGACAACCAAAAGTTTAAGTTGAGGGTGTTGATAAGTGGTAGATTTACACTCATTTGGAGGCCTTTTTATTTAAAAAAATTACGTTCCTCAATGCCTAATTGTGTCCAATTTTGATGATATTTTTATGATTTGCAGTTATGAAGGCTAAAGGACAAGACAGGGATGAATAGTTGAAAGAAAGGCCAAACACACTTAAAGAAGAATAAACTCCACATTTTTTGTCGCTTAACCAAAAGGGCGGATCGTCCAAATGGCCTAACCTCACGCAATGTGAAAGTTCTCACAAATGATGATTTCAAGGCAGGTTGACGAATGAAAATGTGAAATGGTGACTTGCCGAAAATGAAGGGCTAACAAAATGACTATCGCCGAAGGTGACAAGACTTGGATGAAAAATAAAAGCATAAAAGGCAAACAAAGGGGTAATCATCAATCTGCCGAATGTGAAAGGAAGACTCAAAAAAGTTCGCCAACTGAGGTTGAAATACTTGAAGCCTGAAGAGAAAAAAAAGGCTAGCTAAAGAACAGATGGCGATCCACTGAGTGTGTTCAGTGGGCCCGACTAATGTCACCAAGTTGGTCACCACAAAATTTTGGGGCAATTTTTTAGAAACTATTAATAGCCCATCGTAGAGAGAAAATAGGAGTTCTATTTCGGAGAGTTTTTAAGAGCTTTTGGAATTAGAGGTTTTGAGAGTTTTGTATGAGACTTCATACCTCGTGAAAAACATCTTTAGTTTTAGTTTTTTATTTTAATTTTCACTCTTGAAATTGACAATTGGAAGTTGAAATCAAAGGGGCTAGTGATTATAATTGCTTAATTTCATCACATACATGGTTGCTTTCACGATAGTTATAATTTCCGCATATTTTTGGATGTGTGGGCAAAACCCCAATTCTAAGGGTGCAATTATGGGGTTAGGTGTTGATTTAATGTAGTGGGTATTGTGTTTTTCTCTATTTTATTTCTTTTCATTCATGGATTTAGGCTAGTTAGAATGGGTTTAATTCATGAGTTACAATTGCAAACTTAATTCTATTTTCGATGATGCTCGAAAGAGATCAATTGTAGTGGGTGACTAGCTTAATGGATTAAATTTAGGTTTGATTTCTATGGTTTTCTCGAAAGAGAGATTATGGCTTAGATCTATTTTCCCAAATCTACTCGAAAAAGAGATTATGTAAGGTAATGGGTTAATTTGTTATTCCCATAGATAAGACTAAAGGAGATTCTATGAATTGGTACTAAGATATCCAAAGAACATTAGTGTGATCGAAGATGACCCACCGTATCCATGACTGTTTAGCACTATTGAGCAACACAATACCCTTATGTGACTTTGATTCCAATCCCCTCACCCCTAGATTACTTCTTAATTGGTTGAGTCTGTGAATTTTAAATCGTGACACTTGATACTTCAAACTCTTTTAGTAAATTTGGTGGAATCATCCACCCATTTGTCATAGTGTACTACAATGAATAGGTCTGCATTATTAATTTCCTAGTTGAATTATATCATTATACCACTCCTTGTGGTATTCCACTCTGAATCTTAGTTGGGTATTTTTATTGACGATGACTACATATTCTCTTAATTGTTTTTGAGGATAATTTGAGCATAATCACTTGACCTGCCTCCCAAATCTCATCATGCCCTTCATAGGCGACACTCGGAGGAAGAATCTATCACCAACCGGAAACCTTAAAGTCCGCCACCAACGATCAACATCACTTTTGATCCTACTTAGAGTTGTCTGAAGCCTATCCCGAATCACCCTCACCAGGTCCAAAGTCCCTTGAATCAAGTCTACATCACGCAGCCTAGGCTATGTTGACTTAAACCAACCAACTAGAGACTGACAACGCCTACCATATAGTGCCTCAAACAGGGCCATCTGAATACTACAGTAATAGTTGTTGTACATAAACTCCACCAACAACAAGAACATGTCCTAATGACCTCCATAATCCAAAACACTAGCCGACAAGATATCCTCTAAAACCTGAATACTAAGCTCCGAATGACCATCAAACTACGGGTGAAAAATTGTGGTAAGGTCAATGCTAGTGCCCAACTGTTCCTAAAAGGTCCTCCAAAATCTAGAAGTGAACTGAGCACCTCGATATGATATAATGGAGAAAGGCACCCCATGAAGGCAAATAATCTCTAGAATGAGATACGGCCTAATCTCTCGGTGTTAAATGAAGATTGAACATGGAGGAAGTTTGTTGACTTGGTCAATCAATCAACGATGACCCAAGTGTTGTCAACAACTCTAGAACTCTGAGGCAAACCTGCCTTAAAGTCCATAGTAATGTGATTCCACTTCCTTTCTGGAATGGATAATCTTTGAAACTCACAATCAGATCTCAAGTGCTTGACCTTAACATACTGGCAACTTAGGAAACAATACACATAGTCTACTATATCTCCCATCATACCTCTCCACTAGTAGTGCTATCTCAAATCACGATGCATCGTCCTAGTGGGTAGATCAATAGAGTATTTAGAATCATGGGCTCCACAGAGTTTCAACTGGATCAAACACCAAACTCAAAGAAAATAAATAAGGTCTCCAAACCTCAAAATCCTATATGAATCTAAGGTAGCCTGACACGCATTACCCACTAACAGCCAAACTCGATGTTCTACCATGGCCTCATCCTCAAACCGATGGCTATAGATCTAATCAAGCAAGGAAGACTGAAATCACACATGGAAAAGACACGCATAGATATGAAATATCCAAATGAATCATCTTATTAACTAAAGACTGAATGTCCAAAGCTAAAGGACGTTCCAAAGTAGAAAGGAAGGCTAGACTACCCATACTCACTGCTATCCAGCTCAAGGCATTCGCTACCACATTTTCCTTGCCTGGATTATAGAGAATAGAGAGGTCGTACTCTTTCGGGAGCTCAATCCACTGATGCTACCTCAATTTAAGGTCCCTATAGCTCATGATGTACTGAAGATTCATGTGATTAGCGTAGATCCTAGAATGAACTCTGTACAAATAGTGCCTTAAGATCTTATTCGCAAAAGCCACTGCCGCCAACTCGAATTCATGAGTGGGGTAGTTTCACTCATGCAGCTTAAGTTGCCTCGACGTATAAGTAATAACCCTGCCCCAATGCATCAATACATAACCCAAATGATTGTTGTATATGTCACAATAAACTGTGAAGCATTTGGTGTCACACCCCATGCTACCCCCGAGACGCGGGCACGGGACCTAGGATCACAAGTGAACCCAAGCTAACCATGTTGGCATGACATGAGCATACTAAGAATAATAATAATAATAACTTATGCGGAAGCTACTCATAAGTAAACTTGAAATGATGGGGAAATACACATTTACTAAAACTGAAAATAATAAATCTGGGAGTTTAATATAAGAGAAATATTGAACTCCAATATCAAGCTGAATCTAACTATGTCTGAAAATGGCCTCTAAATGTATGAACATTTAGGTTTTTTCTCAAAGGTTTTTTCCCAAGAATATTTTTTAGATTGACCAAAGCTAGACAATCAGACTAACAAGGAAAATTCTAGGATTCAACAATCATGATTTCAAGTAAGACCTCACCACACAAGGCACTTCAAACACAATGATTTAGCATATCCCTACAAGATTAGAAGCTTACATGCGATGTTCATTGCACGGTTCACGTCAAAACGCATCTAGTCAACACAAGAATAAAAAAGATCTTTCAAAAGTGGAGCAAAAAAGACTTCTTCTTCCAATCATTAGCACAAAACACATTTGCCATCATAAGTACTATCCAACACATCGATATTGAACTCAATCGATCCTCGAACATCAATAATGAAAACTCAAGCATTTCAAAAACTTTCAAACTTATGGGAAAAGTATAGAGGGAGAGAGAGAGATAAAATGAGAAAAAAACCATCAGCTATACAAAAACCAAGTTAAAAAAAATACTAAAAACGTTTCTAACTAGAATTGAAAAAATAACAAAATACAATGAAAAAGAGAAATATTGGCACAAGTGCCCTCACCCCGCAAAAATGAAATCGACAGTCTCCTTAATGTGATAAAAAGTAAAAATTTGAGGAGGGTAATACAAAAGTCCCGTTGACGGGCTATGCTATAAAGTTCTTCAATCTGAAGTGTCACAAAGGACAATATCATCTAAGGCATCAGTGCCCGACAGAGTAGAAGCAAGAGTCGGCAATGTAGCATCAACCAGGGTGTCAATGAACAACACATATGAAGAAGGAATAGCAGGGTCTGAAGACAACATTCTAGTGCCGAATGTGGAGGTCTACACACGTGATCTCTCCATCATAGCTAGAATCTTAATCTCCTAAATATCCTTCAGCTCCGTTAAAGTCTCAGCAATCCGCTGCTCTTCTTCTCTCCGGAACTCATCCTTATCAATATTCTGGGCTGTATAAGTATTAGCCTCATCCTCAACTCTCTCACCATTACCAACATCGTCATAGCACCAGACTGCTCAGCCACACCATTGGGTGTCTCAAATCTCAAGTCGGAGGTAGGCATGGACTAGGGCACATCATGCAAGGAAATCTCACCATAAAGCATCGAAATGTCAGTCTACTTCAACTGGTCCATAGTTTAAAATATTTCAAGTACACCTCATCTGATTCTAGGTGTAAACGATCATTAATTATTATAAAACCCAACGAAGAGTTGGGATCGAACCCACAGGGAGCAGTACGTGTCTAAATTTAGTTATGAAGTTATAAAGTGGTAGTGGTCTATTCGGTTTTAGGAATAGAATTTATCGAAAACATATAAATAAATCTAAGGGTATGACAACGAATGTCAGATGGGGGAGTTTGGATTGGCTCACCGAGTTCTACAGAACTCCCAGCAATTTGAGAGTTCAAACTCTGGACAAAGTTGGGATCGTCAACATGTTCGACGAGTCATCGACTAAGTTTTTAGCTCACCGAGTTTTATAGAATTCCCCATCAAGCTGTGAGGTTCCAATGGCGGTCCGAGTCGGGGCTCGCCGACATCTTCGGCAATTCACTGACTGGATTATTGGCTCACCTAATTGCCCATTTCCCAATACTTCTCACTTTTCAACCTACAAAAGCAACACTGTTATTCAAAAACAAATTTAAAACATCAAAGACTTGGGTCACCTCCCAAGAAGCGCCTTATTTAACGTCATGGCAAGAAAAAAAAATACCAATTCAAGCTTCATTTTTTGGGTTCGCCATTATGTCAGTAGGAATCCCTATTTTTGGCATTGGATTTAGATGAGTCAAGATTTGACCCATTTGTGTTTCCAACTACTTGATAGAGACTGAGTGAGACGTCACCGTCTGATTGAGAGTTGAGACGTCCTCTTTCATCTTTTTAACACTTTGTCTTACCTTTCAGGTTTATTAAGAATGCGTGAGAGCATATCTTCTGTACGGAGATTTTTCGATTCCTTGGGCTTTTGACGATCATGGTATGGGCGTACCTGTCCTTGTCACCCTCTCTTTCCTTCCAAGTAGCGTTACGATCACATCAATCTCTGTCAAGGTCTCTCCATCCCTCATCTCTATTCCAACCTGGATTTCAACCCGGCCTTGGATAGTTTTGACGAATACCTCCTCATTGGTTTGCAAGGAAGTTCACTTCTTCATTGTGTAACGCTTCAAAATGTGCTTCATCAGGGTTTACTCCACCAACACCCACAACATTAACACTCTTCAAGCCACTACCCATCATATTTTTTGCCAAGATATCTAGCCGAGTCATTATTATGGCTATGTTTGGTGTCTCTCTTTATCCTTCTCGATCAGCTCTTTTGTCATCCTGAACGTGAGAAGAGACACTTGGTCCTCACGAGTGTACCATGCTCTATTAATCTTGGTCATGCAATCAAGGAGTTGATACGCTACTTCATAGGGTTGTTGCATTATACCAATGGGAACAAGTTGATCAACAACTCCTTTGTTCCCCTAGTCAAGATTCCTATAAAAGTATTGTAGCTTCATGATGTTAGGAAGTCCGTGAGTTGGGCATTGAAGCACCAACTTCTTAAATCTCAGCCACGTCTCATGGATTCGTTCGTCTTCCAAGCATTTGAAACCTTGGATGCTATCCCTTAGTGTAATCATTTTCGATGGGGGAAAGAATCTCACTTGGAACACTGTGGTAAGTTCATCCCAAGAGGTGATGGAGTCCCTCAGTAAATCAGCTAACCATTTGGTAGCTTCACCTATAAAAGAGAATGGAAACAACTTGAAACAGACTGATTCTGGTGATATGTTCTTGAATAAGAACAGACCACAACATCCACGAAGTTCCAAATATGTTCATGGGGTCTTCGTGAGCCAGCCCTCCGTATAATCCTTTCATTTGGAGGAGCTGTAGCATCGTGCTAGTAATATGGAAGACAACATTCTTCTCAACAGGTGGTAGACGTATTGCACTAACACCACCGAATTGCATTGGGTTATTTACATCATTCAGATTTCCAATATTGTCTTGGTGGCCCACTTGCCTACCATTACTCCCGTTCACACTCATCACTTCTTCTGTTCAAAACAAATAACACAAACACAAACCAAATTAAGTCGATTCAACTATAACACAAAAAGATCACAATTCAACTTCAATAATAGTATTTCAAACAACAACACTCCCGACAGTGGCGCCATTTTGAATTAAAATGTATCAAGTACACCTCATCTGATTCTAGGTGTAAACCATCGTTAATTAGTATAAAACCCAACGTAGAGCTGGGGTCGAACCCACAGGGAATTGTACGTGTCTAAATTCAATTATGAAGTTATAAAGTGGTCTATTCTGTTATAGGAATAGAATTTATCGAAAACATACAAATAAATATAAGGGTGTGATAATGAATGTGAGATGGGGGAGTTTGGATTGTTAACTATTAGCCACATCAGAAGCAAAACAGAGGAAATAACAATATAAAGAGGGATTCTTGGGTTGTGATCGATTATAGGCAAATTTAATTGTATGGGTAATTGAAATTACTAATAAATAGATAAATATCAGTGGGTAGGGTAAACTATAAGTAAGATAGTTTTCTCTTGAACAACTATCATGAATCAAGCGATTTCTTTAGAACATCAACAAGTTTAGCAAATAAGAACAGCCCACACCTTAGTTCATCCACTCTCTCGAGCTAGTTAGGTAGAATTGAGATTAGGATTTACCCTTTCGAGCTAAACCTATATCAACCCAATAACTACAATCATCAGTTGAAAGCTTTGATTCTAAAACCATGTTTTCAAGTAGGCCCAGAATTCTATGTTTGAATTGCATTTGCAACTACAATTCATAGATTAAAACACAACTATCAATTAAACCCACTTCAATTAAGCATTAAAATCAGTAAATAACATTACACATAAGCTAATGCAGCTCATAATAACATGATCGCACCTCAAGAATTGGGGTTTTAGCTAAACATCAGAAAAAGGTAAAAACAACTACCAACTCGATAGGCCATCATCTAGGTAAGAGTCTCCAAGCCTTTACAATATTTTCCAAGGGTTAAATTCAAAGACCCATTTTCAAATCTTCAAAATTCTATAATAAGAACTCAAAAACTAAGAGAACACTCTAATTCTAAAACTTGGGGATCAGGACTCTTGGAACTTCCTTTTAAATTTCAATTTATAGTTGCCTGCATTTAAGCCTTAAAGTCCACTCGGTGGAATAAGTCACGCCTCATCGAGTGGATTGACGATCCGTCGATTGCCCTCTTCCATCGCCATTTTGCATTGGCCTTCAACATCTCAGGTCCTGTAACTTTGGGCGATCCAATTTGTTGCCTTGGAACTGATCGGCGATCCGCTGACTGCCCATTTCTGTCACCAACTTGGTTCTTTCCCATGGCTGGCATGCTGAAACTTTGGGCGAGCTAAAGAGATACTCAACGGTGCACCAATGTGGTCTTGGCAATCACCAGGATTGCTTTTTCTTCACTTCTTCATATTTTTAGTTCCTTTTTGTCTGGTTGTCCTTGCCTTGCTCCTTAGCATTCATAGTTGCAAATCAAAACCTTAACATCAGTTTATAGCATAAAATAGGCATTTGAGGACCCTTATACTATCAAAACAAATCCCTAAATGCGCCAAAATCTCGAACTCATCAACTCCCCCAACTTAAAATTTTGCTTGTCCTCAATTAAAACTCAAGATCAACAGTTCAATAAGGATGTCTACAAATAGTGCTACATAAGACTTAACATAAATGCACACTACAAGGTCCAAATTACTTATAGAATGATCAATTGTGCATTGAACGGTTTTAATTGTGACTCACCCTCATCAAGTGTACTCAAGCTCACAATGCTTGCTTCAAATGCAAGTTCAAGATCAACTAAGGTATTCAAATGCCCTCACAACAAAGATGATTCCATATTCACACAAAATTTCTCAACAATTTAAAGTCCCGGAATCACATACAACTCTCACACTCACAAAGATAAACACATGCATGACTTCACCCATAGGCTTGCCCTTACTTTCCAATCAACATTCGTTTAAGCTCATTCAAGATCACAAAGGTCTTTTCAAGACTTGTAATGGGGTTGAGTGTAAAGGTATGATCATTTAGGTTTAGTGGCATCTACCTTCATGAAGTATGGCCTAAAAATCACTTTCTCTCCTTCTCTTTCATATTATAAACATGATCATAATCCACCCCATTATTCAACTAGACATAAATCACCGGATACCCCATTTCTTTTGCTATTTTCACAACTTTATTTCACAACTTTTTCTGTCTTTTTCTTTTCTTTCTTCTTTTTCAATCCTTTTTCTCTTTTCTTTTTTCTTTTTACATGGAGGGGTTCTATCTTTTTTCAAACCAATCCATAAACAATGGGGGATTTTTTCAAACTTTTTGACTTTCCTTCTTTTTCACCACACCCCCAACTTAGGCCTGTGGCTTAAGTTGGCTATTCAAACAAACCATATTTCATGAAAGTTATGGATGAAGGGATAAAGAGAGGTCACAATTGTTCAAGTTTCTTCCAAGAAAAGGTTAGGAGCAAAAGGGGCCAAGCAAGGTTCACACTTCTCACAAGGTTGGCCACAAAGAGGTATGTAGTCAAATTGGCTCACTCTTCAAACTTTTTGCCTAAGATCATGTCTATTGCTTCCATCACTCAATAAACCGAACCAATGGGGCAAATTCTAGGTGTCATCATGCACAATGTTCAAGCTAATCTCACCACATAAGACATTCATACAATATCAAACAAGACTCCAAACTTTCTAGCTAGCGTGCAATGTTCATCACAAGAGACTCATTCAACAACCAGCTAGTCAACGAGATGCTAAAAGTTCACATATTTCCTACGTAACTTTGTTTGCCTCATCGTAGCCGCACATTCATTTTGTTCGATTAAGAGCAGCATCCAAGTCATCGGTATTGACCATGACCGACACACAAATTTGCACAAGAACAACCACAATCACACACAAAAGTGGTCGCAAAATTTTAAAATTTGGTTCAAAACCATTTTCTATCAAAACAATGGGCCACAAGCTAGGACCAACCGCAATACCACAACCGAGATGTATATATATAAACCAATAAGCTCAATAAAACAAAAAACACAATATTCACAAATCATCCCACAAAAGAGGTAGGTATGGACATACCCCACCACATAAAAAAAAATACAGTTGCCCTCAAATGCAACTAAAAATAGAAAAAGTCTAAAAAGTAACAGAGAGGGAGGGGAAAGTTTATCCTCCCAGGATAAGCCAGGGTGAAGTCTGCATGTCCGTCGCTCTATTTTTCTGGGCATCAATGCTCGGTGTCTTAGTATCCTTGGCTCTACTGGAGCCCACCATAGTAGTATCTCGAAGCGGTGTTTGTCTCGTAGTCTCATACATGGCACCATCCAAGTCAACCAAGTCCTCATAAACAACCTCCTCTCGATCACCAAGCTGCTCCTCATCTGTCTCAACCTTGGACTCAACAGTAACATCATCAACTCTAACCTTATTTGCGGTCGTAGAAGTCAGAGGCACATCCAAACAAGCTGGAATATCTGCACTCGGGTCATTTAGGATCTCCATCATCCCAAATAACGAGGTGAAATCAGTAGACTTTAGCTGGTCCACATCTTTTCTCAGCCCAGTAATGTCGGCCTTCAAGGCCGTCACCTTATCAACAACTCTCTATCCTCTCTCACACTCTACTCTCGTTGTATGGGTATCAATCGAAGATCTGATAGGTGTCAAGGCAACAACAATGGCTCTCCCGATCATCCTAGGAATAGCAGCCTAGCCTGGAGGCACGCACATGGAGAGATTAGACCAAATGCCCCATCCTAAACAATATCGCCTGGGTGATCGGAGGCCTAGGAGTAGAAGCAGTAGCAGATCTAGTGGGAGGGGGTGCAACAGAAGTGCTAGGAGTATAAGAAAGAGTGGAGCTGGAAGTATCTGGTGGAATAGTGGCCAGAGTAGGCATGGCTGCCTCTACAGGTAGCGTATCAATATCAACCACCCGGGATATATCCATCGGAGCTGTCCTTCTCCTGTCAGCATCATCCTGCTGATACTTAGCCTCTATACACCAGATGTCGGTAGAAGATCTTGGTGTAACCTCGATATCTGTCTTATCATCTCATGGAATTCTGGCCCATCTGCATAGCTCGGTGATCAACACCGGGAATGGAAGTGACATTTGTCTATGCTTGGCCCTCATGGCTATCTCCTGCTCGATAATCAGTCCCAAATTTAGCCACTTCTTGGCAATGATAGACCTACGATAGGCCGCCTTTGGATGGGGGAGAATGGACTCATTCTGTGACGGCATGATATTGCTGCTGATGAACCCAAACTAATATCTAGCAGCTACATTGAGGTCCTTCTTCTCTATTGGTGCTCCGGCCTTAATCCACCTTGGGGTGGCGTCTGAAATCACGAGGGCAACCAACCTTTCAAATCCTCCAGAGTCTTTGTCGTTATCGTACTCTGGTAGTCATGTATAAAGTCGGAGGCACGATCAAATACTACATTTATATCATCGCTGCTAGATTTAACCTTCTTCCCTCGGACCACCACGAAGTCCACTAGTTTGAAGGCACTTGCCTTCTTCTTCCCTTGAGGCACCAAATCACTATAAGTTGCGTAGAACTCTCGGACCCAGGTGGGAATTTATGGGCCACAGGGCTTGGTGAAGGTGTCAAATATGTGGAACCTAAGAGTGTCCACACTTGTGGATACCTGTCCACCACACCATCTGTAGACAATCTCTTCTCTGCTAAGATGGTCTTCAATCTCTCGACCTTTAACCAATTGAGTGACTAGAGAGGAAGAGCCTGAACTGGTGGAACTGGAGCCACCGTCTGTGCTAGAGGGGTCGGTTCCGGAATCTTAGAAGGATCATGACGAGATTTGGAGCGTAGCTCCTTTTGCCAAGCCTATAGCAGCTAATCATCCTCATGCTTAGAGATAGAATCCTGGGAATCATGTTAGTCCCCCTCAATGTCTATGCATGCCTTATCCAAAGGCACAACTACAGGCTCTTTGCCCTTACTCTTGCCTCCCTTTGGAGGGAACTTCTTGACCTTGGAGGCAGCTGCCTTCTCATTGATTACTACTCCGCGTGCCCGCTTTCGGGGCGGCATGTCTCTACCAGTCAAATTGGTTATAGCCATTCCTTTTATACCAAAATGAGATTTGTAAAGGTAGGCGGTAAAGTAAAATCAAAATTCCATCCCCGAGCAAAGATTCCAAATGATACGAGAAAAAAAATGTAAAAAGTACAAAAGATCTAATATAGGGTGTGAGAGTACGCGAGTTAAAAATGGAAAAAGATGAAGGATTTTTAAATTTTAAACTGTTTGGCCTTTAAAACCTTTCAAATCGCATTCCATTCGGCGATATAAGTCGAGCTCACCAAACCACTCGGTGACGCGCCGAGTGGTATTTTGGCTCGCCGAGTTTTACAAAACTCCTAGCAATTTGGGGTTTCAAACGGCGGACAAAGTCGGGCTCGCCAACTTGTTCGTCGAGTCACCGACTGAGCTTTTAGCTTGCTGAGTTTTATAGAATTCCCCATGAAGCTGGGTGGTTCCAACGGCAATCCAAGTTGGGGCTGGCCGACCTCTTTGACAATTCACCGACTGGATTATTGGCTCGTCTAATTGCCCATTTTCCAACACTTCTCACTTTTCAACTTACAAAATCAACACCCGTTATTCCAAAACAAAATTTAAAACATCAAATGCTTGGGTTGCCTCCCAAGAAGGACCTTATTTAACGTTGTAGCACGAGGGAAATCCCAATTCAAGCTTCATTTTTGGGGTTTGCCATTGTGTCACTAGGTAACCCTTTTTTTGGCCTTGGATTTAGATGAGTTGAGATTTGACCCATTTGTGTTTCCAGCTGCTTGATAGAGACAAAGTGAGAAGTCACCGTCTGATTGAAGTTGAAACGTTCTCCTTCATCTCTTTTAACACATTTTCTGAAGCTTCAACTTTATTGAGAATGCGTGAGAGCATATCTTCTGTACAGACATTTTCTAATTACTTGTCATTTGAATCTCATGGGGTGGGACATACCTGTCCTTGTCACCATCTCTTTCCTTCCAAGTAGCATTACGATCACACCAATCTCTGTCACGGTCTCTCCATCCCTCATCTCTATTCCCACTCAGATTTCCACCCGGCCTTTGATAGTTTTGACGAAAACCTCCTCTTTGGTTCGCAAGGAAGTTCACTTTTTCATTGTACAACGCTTCAAAATGTGCTTCATCGGGGTTTATTCCACCAACACCCACATCATTAACACTCTTCAAGACACAACCCATCACATTTTTCGCCAAGATATCCAGGTGGGTCATCATTTTTGCCATGTTTTGGTCTATCTCTTGATCTTTCTCGATCTGATTTTTTGTAATCCTAAACTTGAGAGGAGACACTTGGTCCTCATGGGTGTACCATGCTCTATTTATCTTGGTCATGCATTCAAGGAGTTTAGACACTACTTCATAGGGTTGTTGCATTATACCACCGAGAGAAAGTTGATCAGAAACTCCTTTGTTCACCGAGTCAAGATTCCTATAAAAGTATTGTAGCAGCACGTCGTTTGGAAATCCGTGAGTTGGGCATTGAAGCACCAAATTCTTAAATCTCAGCCACATCTCGTGGATTGGTTCGCCTTCCAAGCATTTGAAACCTTGGATACTATCCCTTAAGTGTCATCATTTTCGATGGTGGAAAGAATATCACTTGGAATGTTATGGTAAGTTCATCCCAAGAGTTGATGGTGTCCCTCGGTAACTCGACTAACCATTTGGTAGCTTCACCCATAGAAGGGAATGGAAACAACCTGAGACAGACTGATTCTTGCAATATGTTCATAAATCAGAATGCACCACAAACATCCACGAAGTTCCGAATATGCTCATGGGGTCTTCATGAGCCTGTCCTCCATATAATCCTTTCATTTGGAGGAGCTGTAGCATCGTGCTAGTTACATGGAAGAAAACATTCTTCTCAACAAGAGGTAGACGTATTGCATCAACACCACCCAATTGCATTGGGTCATTTACATCATTCATATTTCCAATATCATCTTGGTGGCCCACTTGACTACAATTACTTATATTCACACTCATCTATTTTTCTTCTCAAAACATGCAACACAAACACAAATCAAAGTAAGTCGATTCAACTATAACACAAAAAATATCACAATTCAACTTCAATAATAGAATTTCAAACAACACCACTCCCCGGTAGTGGCGCCACTTTGATTTAAAATGTATCAAGTACACCTTATCCGATTCTAGGTGTACACGATCGTTAATTAGTATAAAACCCAATGAAGAGTTAGGTCTGGGTTCTTCGGTCGAACCCACAGGGAGCAGTACGTGTCTAAATTCAGTTATGAAGTTATAAAGTGGTCTATTCGGTTATAGGAATAGAATTTATCAAAAACATACAAATAAATCTAAGGGTGTGACAACGAATGTCAGATGGGGGAGTTTGTATTATTAACCATCAGCTACATCACAAGGAAAACACAAGAAATAACAATATAAAGATATATTCTCGGGATGTGATTGATTATAGGCAAATTTTACTCTATGGGTAATTGAAATTACTAATAAATAGCTAAATATCATTGGGTAGGCTAAACTATAAGTAAGATAGTTTTCTCTCGAACAACTATCATGAATCAAGCGATTTCTTTCGAACATCAACAAGCTTAGAAAATAAGAACAACCCACACCTTAATTCATCCACTCTCTTGATCTAGATAGCTAGAATTGAGATTTGGATTAACCCTTTCGAGCTAAACCCATATAAACCCAATAACTTCAATCATCAATTGAAATCTTTGATTCTAAAAACTATTTTTCAAGCAAGCCCAGAATTCTAAGTTCGATTTTCATTTGCAACAAGAATTTTTAGATTAAAAGACATAAATCAATTAAACTCACTTCAATTAAGCATTGAAATTAGTAAATAACAATACCCATAAGCTAATTCAGCCCCTAATCACATGATCACACCCCGGGAATTGGGGTTTAAGCTAAACATCATAAAAAGGTAAAAAAAACTACCAACTCGATTGACCATCAGCTGGGTAAGAGTTTCCAAGCCATTACAATGTTTTCCAAGGGTTAAATTCAAAGACCCATTTTCAAATCCTCAAAATACTACAATATGAACTCTAAAACTAAGAGAAAACTCTAATTCTAAAACTTGGGGATCAAAACATTGTGGGAACTTCCTTTTAAATTTCAATTTATAGTTGCCTGCATTTTGGCCTAAAAGTCCACTTGGCAGAATAAGCCGCGCCTCACCGCGTGGATCGGCGATTCGCCGATTCGCCGATTTCCCTCTTCCATCGCCATTTTGCATTGGCCTTCAGCATCTCAGGTCTTATAACTTTGGGGGATCCAATTTGTTGTCGTGGAACCGATTAGCGATTCGCCAACTGCCCATTTCTGTCGTCAACTCGGTTATTCCCCAGGGTTGGCATGCTGGAACTTTGGGAGAGCTAAAGAGCCACTCGGTGGTGCGTCGAGTGGTCTTGGCGATCACCAGGATTGCGTTTTCTTCACTTCTTCAGCATTTTAGTTCCTTTTCGTCTGGTCATATCCTTGCCTTGCTCCTTAACCTTCATAGCTGCAAACAACACTTTAACATCAGTTTAGAGCATAAAATAGGTATTTGAGGACACTTATATTATCAAAACAAATCCCTAAATCAGCCAAAATCTCGAACTCATCAGTCCATATCAACCCTAAGAGTGGTAATGTCATCCCTTTAACCAATAGACTTAACTGAGTACCCTCGCTCTTCTCCTTTGCATCCATTCTAGCCGTGAATTTATGTAACCCCTCACCATATGATGCCAAAGTATTCTGAAACTTCATCATCTAGCTCCTCACAGGAAGTAATGCATTATCTATAGCCCTTTTAACAAACTTGGGCATCTGAATCTCAGCCCTAGACACCCTCACATCTGTATATCGGGAAATGTTGCCTATTTGGTATATCATGGACATGGTAAAGGGAGGTTGGGACACGGGGCTAGGTGCAGTAGCTGTAAAGGTAGAAGACACAAAATATGGATGAGCGATACCTAATGGCCCCAAAAAATTAGCGGACCGAGCAACGTCAACCTCAAGGTTAGCACGGTATACCACATGGGTTGTATCTAGTGGTGGACGCTTCCTCCGAGATTCATCGTCTATCAATTAATCCCCCTTAATCCTCCGAATATCACTGGAGGAGGTAGGGGTAATCCTCTCATCTTTCCCCTCCTGAAAGACTTCCTCCCAACTTCAAAAAATAATTTGGTCAAGACTTGAAAGAGAAGAGAAGTTTGCTCCTGTCATGCTCTTATCAACATCTCATCTATAAGGATGTAAGCTACATTTATTTTTTCCCGGTCATTAATTGTACCAACCAAGATAGCCTTTGGATGCTGGAGGTTGATTCATTCTAGGATGGCATGATGCTGCTACTGATGAACCCGAATAAGTAGCGAGCTCTAATACTTGTATCCTTCTTTTCGATCTTCACTCCGTTACTCATCCACGTAGGAGAGATATCTTAAATAAGAGGTGTCAACCAACAATTCAAGCTATCAAGATCACGCCACATACACAACGTCTACATCTCAACACGATTGTCCTTAGTTCCCAAAATATCATTAATATCACCTGTATGGAATTACACCATCTTGCTATGGACCTCAACCTCTTCTAAAGGCTTCCAGATCGTGCCCTTTCAGTTCTTTGGTATTGCCTTTGCATAGGCCTCAATTAACTTTCTCTCCCATGCAGGGATGTAAGAAGGTCACGGTATGATGAACCTTTCAAACTCATGAAATATGATGGTTCTCTATATGTCGGGGTTGTGACTCATCACTCAATCTGTGGAGAGTCGTCTGTCCTTTAGTACAGTGTGTTCTCTAGATGCTCTGATCCTATTCAAAACTCTTAGACCTATTACAGGGAGAACTCTAAAGGTAGATGATTGAGACTCAGGAGCATGTGGCAATTTGTACTAGATGTCTTTCTTCTTTCTGGAAATCACCTTTTTGGGTCGCTTACCCATACACATAAAAGAGCGTCAGATGCCTTGATGTTGTGTAGCCTCAGAGGGCTCATTAATGGTTATTCCATAGATTATTTTCATAGGAGGATGAGGAGGGGATTCCCTTTCGAGATCTGATCGGAGGATATAACTCCTTTGCCTTAAGTTTTGGCCATTTCCTATGAGGCATAACTATTCAGAACACAAATTGGGTGAACATTAGTTGTAAAGTTCAAACACAAACACAATTTAAAACAAGTTTTGAGGCTCAACGATTGGAACAATGATTCTCCTAAAAGGTAAGGTGAGCTCAAATGAGCTTACTAAAGTTGACATACAACAATCTAATTTCACTAAGTCATAAAGGATTGAGTCATCTCAAACTCGATGATCCATCGAGTTGGTTTCGGCAGACTAAGTGTCACGACCCAAGCCTAGGGCCTAGACGTGACATGGCGAATGAGGAACCCGAAGGAACCCCAAACAAGCCTCTCAAACTTGTCATCACACTTCATCGGTCGGGGAAGTACATTCAACATTAATTAACGGGAAATAGGGACTAAGGGCAAACCATTTCAAAATGACATCATAGAACAAGAGTCAAGCTCATTTACAAAATA
>JAJOOF010011326.1:0-33133 GCA_029582545.1 Solanum lignicaule
AACAAATAGACACACATGACCTACATGGCATCCTACATGTCATTTTTTGTCCTACGTGGTGTCCTACGTGTATTGTGCCATGTAGGACTCGTGTGTTTACTTGTTCTACTTTATACAAGTTTAAGTGTCTATTTGTGCACTATGAAAGTTGGAGGTCAAAGTTAAAATTTGAAGCCAAGTTTAAGGTCAAATATATGTATTATCCCTATATGATATGTATACAATAGGAAAAAGGAGAAGACTACATTTCTACAAAGATAAGGTAGAAACTTAAAGAAATAAAATATTTTTCATCAAAGGTGATGTTGTTCATATATTAAAATTAAATTATGCTACTGAGATATATATGTATATCTAAAACAAAGAATTGGTCAAACTAAATATTTGACATACACTCAAACCTCAATTTAACCATCATTTGTTATAACAATAAAGTACCTTTTTTGTACAATTACCTCTCTATGATAGTCTTACTCAAATTTTAATTGGTAAAAGATGCATTACGTATAAAGATAAAATATTTAAATATTTATGGTAATGTCATGCACATACTAAATTTCAAGTATGAATATTTAAGAGAAAAATTATACTTAAATGGTGACTATCATTTTTGTTCATAACCTCAAGAGAAAAGACTATTCGAAACATTTTTTGTATTGATATTTTTTAAAAACTTTCTTGGTTAGAGTTATTTTCAAAATTGAGTTATGTAAATAATAATACTACCAAAGAAATGTCACTTTCTCCACATATTTAAACTTTGAATGTATTTTGAAATGTTTCAATGATATTTGGTTGTTTTGATCTCAAAATACAAGTTACTCTATGACAATCTGTATAATCATTTAAAAGCATGTGTTCTATGTTTTTTTTAAAAATAATAATTTACTAAAAAGCTTTAATATAGTAATATTAATTCTATTTACAACACCGTATACTATATATACGATACACACGTACAACGCACGTGCCGTGAAACTAATAATAATAATAAAAAAGCATAGCACAATAGCCCTTCATTTTAAAATAAGTGGTATTTTTAGCATGTGCACACCTGTTAAGGAAATTAAATATATCTAAAAAGTGAGATGCATTTTTTCTAATTTACTTTTAATAAATACATGTAGCTCTTTTTTATTATATAAATAACGATAAAATTGAAAGAACATTATTAACGTGTTCTTGATTATGTAAAACAAAATTTATTTTATAACAAATAAAACAGAAGAAGTTAAAACACCACTTATTTTGAAAGGGAGAAAAAATAGTAATTAATAAAGTGACACTAATTAGTACTCCTACAATTATTCCAAATTTGTTGTCAATGTACAAAATAAATGCATGTAGCTCTTTTTAAAAAAAATAATCAAAAAACGATAAAATTGGAAGAACATTATTAACGTGTTCTTAATTATGTAAAACAAATTTTATTTTAAAACAAAAAAAAGAAGAAGTAAAACACCACTTATTTTTAAATGAAGGAAATAGTAGTAATTAATATCGTGACACTAATTAGTATTACTATGATTATTCCAAATTAGTTGTCAATTCAAAAAAATAAATATATGTGGCTCTTTTTTTATTTAAATAACAACTACTTTACAACATAGTATACTATATACACGATACATACGTGCCGTGAAACTAGTATATATTAAAAGCAAGAGTGAATTGAAGTGTAAAAAACACACCTAAATTATATCCTTTTTTGAGTTTTAACCTAAACTATTGGGACTGTGAGTTTCATACATAAACTATCACTCCTTAGTTTGAAAAATACATCTCCATGGTGTGTGTAATACAATCTCTCTTTTATTTAAAAAAAAACCTTGCCACATGGCTTGCCACATGGATAAAATAACTCACCATGACAAAAGTTAAATAATAAACTATTAGTATTAGTTAAAGATTAAAGTATCACTATCCCTGGAAAAAGAAATTGATGTTTTTAAAAATAAAATTTAAAGTACGAAAAATGACCTAAAATACTCTGGATGTATTTCCATTGGAACAAAACTACTCATCATCCACCTATTGGCTCCAAAATACCCTTGTTATCCACCTTTGGGTCTAAATTTGACCATTTCTTTAATGGATTTTCATTTAAATATTTCAATTTTTTTAAATATGTGTTGCTCAACCATTGGTTATAATTTAATTAATTAATATAATTCATAAACCCACTCATTACCCACCCATTACTAATTAAACCCAGCCCAAATACAACCCAATTAGTACATCCGCTCCAAATTATAATTGTCCACTTATTAAACAAAACCCTTCATCCTTCAGATGACGACGTTGAGGTGACTCTTCATGTTGTGGGACAAGTATTCTTTTCTGTATTTTTAAATCTGTAGAAAAAATTCAAGAAAGTTACAGAAGCTAAAAGAACAAGAAATGAATCACAAAAGCATGATCAAATCAAAGTTTGATTCTTGGACAGTTTCAAGACTTGATGCAGCTGCTTTAATAAAGGTGTTTCAATTTCCGGGAGTACAAGAGATGGATATATTTTTAATAGGTGAGTCATTATAATTTGGGGTGGGTGTATTAATTGGGTTGGATTTGGGGCGGGTTTAATTAGTAATGGGTGAGTTTATATATTATATTAATTAATTAAATTATAACCAATAGTTGAGCGCCACATTTCAAAAAAATATTTAAATAATTTAAATGAAAATCCGTTAAAGAAGTGGTCAAATTTGGAGCCAAAGGTGGATGACAAGGGTATTTTGGAGCCAATAGGTGGATGAGGGGTAGTGTTGCACCATTTCCAATACTTTGAGGGTATTTTAGGCCCTTTTCCGTTTAAAATATTTTTCTTACCCCACTCCACCATGTTGAAAAAGAAGGAAGCTGACGATTGGAACATGTCAAATAACAGGTCCAACGAAGCGGACTGACGTGTCTGCAACAAGTATTGATGAAGAAGGAAGTTGAAGATTGGAACATTTTAAAGGAACATGTCCAACGAAGCTGACTGACGAGTTTACAATACTGCTGTAGAATTAGAGTGGCACTAGGATTAGACTATTTATATTAATTAGGATTTTATTACGACTAGGATTAGATTACTATTAGAAATATAGAACCACTAGGATTAGATTATTTATAATTGCATTATTATTATTATAGTAGTAATATGTATTGTAGTAGGACTCTAAGTATAGTTAACTTAAGCCTCTACAATTCTCTCCCTATATAAGGAGCTTGTAACTCAACATTATTTCTATCAATACAATCATTGATTTCTCTAATCCTAGACGTGAGGTTTCTACAGCACTATTGTAAACTCGTTAGTCAGCTTCGTTGGACATGTTCCTTTGACATGTTCCAATCTTCAACTTCCTTCTTCATCAATACTTGTTGCAGGCACGTCAGTCGGCTTCGTTGGACCTGTTATTTGACATGTTCCAATCGCCACCTTCCTTCTTCTTCAACACACCACCTCCCCTTACCCACGCCCCAATTTATTTATGTTTAAAATATCTTTTATAAAAAAAAATATCTTGCCTCAACCCGCCCCCCCTTCCAAATTACCCACTCCTTTCCAATTTTTTAAAAATATTTTTTTATTTTTTTTAAAAGAAAGAAAATTCTACCCCACCCCATCAAAACCTCCGCTCCTAATTTTTTATTTATTTATATTTTTCACATTTTGTGTTAGACGTACACATATATGATTAGAAAAAAAAAATCTACTTGCATAATGAATATAACATAAATGAAAATTTTATTTTTAAGAACATCTTGGTACAAGTAGAAAATACTTTCCTATATACATATACATATATATAACAGAAAATGAGAAAACAAAATATGGGTGCGGAGTGTTAGGTGGGGTGGGCTATGTAGGAGTTTTTTGTCATAAAAAAAAAAAAATATCTAAAAAAAATTCGAAAGGAAGGTGGAGGGGGGTGGGGGGGATGAAATAAGATTTTCCAAAAAACTTTTTTAATTAAAAAAATTGGAGGGGGGGTGGGGTACGATGGGAGAACGTGGTGGAGTGGGATAAAAAAATTTAAAATTTAATTTTATTAATTTTTTTTTTGGGAATAATGATACTTTAATCTTTAATCTTCAAATTTTAACTAATACTAATAATTTATTTAATTTTTGTCAAGATGAAAGTTTGTCCATGTGGAGTGTCATGTGGCATTTTTCTAAAAATAAAAAAGAGAGTATAGTACATGCACCATCAAGAGAGTTTAATAAAAGAGATAAATGTGTTTCTCAATCTAATGAGTGATCTTTTAGGTATGAAACTCACACTCCCAGTAGTATAGGTACAAAACTAAAAAAAAGAATATATTTTATGTGCGTTTTTGACAGTTTACTCTAATAATATTTAATAAACTTGTGATGTTAATATTGAAGCATTAAGTGAAAGTAGTGCTAATAAATATTTTATAATCATAAATTAAAGAATCATATTTATCCTTCCTTATACTTTATTGATAAACTAGTTTTGAGGCACATGCGTTGCACGTTAATATCAAACCATGTAGTAAACTATTTTAAAAATAATGCAACATTACTTAATATAAAAATTTAAGCAAACCATTATAAATAGGATAATAAATTATAAGTTCCTATTAATAGTGGATGTAAACTTTATTAGTAGTTACTACTGAAAGTTGTCAAATCTATATTTGAAAGCACATATTTCTAATATAGATATGGATATGGTGATTATTTTCACGACCCAAATCACACGCAAAAATGACATGGCATATAAAACTCTGAGAGTCCCTACACAAGCCACTTGACATACATATACACGACATAATGGAGAAAAGAAAAAAATCTCATAAAAAGTAAAGAGTTCGACATATAAGCGGAAGTACATCAAACTCTAGACAAATCATCTATTACAACAAAAGAGTGGTCCGGACGTAACCGGTACACCACATATAGTATTTGAAACTAAAACTTAAGAAAATAAATAAATTTGACATTTTCCTCAAAGTATGAGGACTCACCAAGTCTTTAAAATCTCTAAGTGCTCACTAGCCACGAAGGAAGGGAGAAGAGTCGTCAAGCCCTACATTAGTGAAATAATGTAGCTAAAAGTATGCATTAGTACATAGAATGTACTGAGTATGAGGAGAATGCAATAAAACATGAAGCATAATCATAAGGAGACATAATTGGAAACATGATATGCATGACCAAGCTAACACATAGTAAAATCATTTAAGAAGAATCGTAAATCATGAACATGATCAATGCATCTACAAACATAAGGAGAGCTTCATAAAATATTTCGAAAGTATCTTAGTTCATTTTGTTTGATATTAGTTCTAACCGACAATAGACCATGTGAGCTATTGATGAGTCCACAAATTAGACTCATTTAGGGCTTTATTTTTATAGAAATAGTGTCCTCGAATGCTTGTTTTATCTCAATACCTGATTAAAATGCTTAGTTTCAGGTATTTGAAGTTTTACTGGAAGCATGGACACTTAGGCACAAAATGGAGCAAAAAGGGCTGAAAAGAACAAGAAATGAAAGTCTGCGGATCGCCGAGTCCAACTTGGCGAGTCGCCACATTGACATGCACCGCCCTTTGTTCCAGTACGCGAAGCCTTGAAGGAAGTGGATCAAAAGGCGAGGAAAGGAGCAGTTGGCGAGTCGCCGATTAGTTCCGTGAAGCAGTACTGTACCGCCCAATGATCCAGAATATGAGGATGTTGAAGGCAAGACACTGAAGGCGGTGAGCTGATTAAAGGGCGGATTGCCGAGTTCATCGGCGATCTCGACTAATGTCGCCGAACAATCCTCCGTAGCACAATCTGTGAAAACTATAAATACTAGTTAGAGTTGTAGTCTTAGGGTGGAACATTTTTAGACTAAAAATTATTATTAGTCTATAGTATTTTTCTGTATTTTTCTCTCAAGTTTGGAGAGGGTTTTGTGGAGACTTGAAGAAAGGAGTTCATCTTCCCCAAGTTGGAAGTGGGTCTTCTTTATTCTTCTTCCGTTGCTTAATTCAAGGTTTAATTTCTTATACCCAGTTGATTTCTTTATCATGTTAGGTATAATTTCTTATTTCTTGATCTGTGACTAAAAACCCCCATTCTTGGGGTGTGATTTAGCAAATATGGGTTGATATTTTTGTTGGGTCTTGCTTGCTGTTTGGTTAGATGTATGTTAATGGTGATTTCACCTAATGGTTGTGGTTTAATCTAAACGGTTTGTAGTTGCAAATACAAAGCCACCCATGTGTTTTCGGCTTGCCTGAGAGGGAGGTTGCGAAACCAAAACCACTAGACTGATGACCTAAGGAGTGGGTCGACATGAGGTTCAGCCCGAGAGGGTGAGCCCTAGTCCCATATCCTAACACTCATCTCGAGAGAGTGAGTGGGATAAGGCGTAGGCTGGTCTTCTTGTGGAAAATGGGTGTTCGAGAGGAACGCATTTGAAACGGGGTAACGTGCTCGAGAGGGAACTTATTTCCATTTAAAGATTAGCCTAGTCACTATTGTCTTGCAAATTTCCTATTGAAAACATGTACCCAACAATTTATCTCAACTTGTATTGCGGTCACATCCCAAGAACCTTTTCCCATACTTGATTTTCTTATTTATTTTGTTGTTTTATCACATGTCACAAAACCCCCATTTGATATTTGACACTTTCGTGTTACCCCCTTTAATTTACTATGTTTTTGTTTGTTAATATCTTTAGATACGACTTGTTAGAATGTAAATTTTATTTTTCTATCAATTCTCAAATCCGCTCCCTTGGGACATGACCCCAACCTTTAGTTCGGTTACTATACTATCGACAATCGTAGACACTCATACCGTAGGTTAGTGTCGTTGGTCACAATAAGCATTAGCTATACATGGAATCTGATGTAACTCCCACATCGAGAATGTGGATTCTACTTGTCAAGGTAGTTATCTGTATCATGTCATATGCTATATATGGATCCACTAGCTAGGTCATTTAAGGCAAACCTACGGGGAACGTATTTTAGAACTAGAGGTTGCTACTAGAGACTACTCTATTTGAGCCTCCACCTCAAAGTTCTCTCGGTGCTAAGTTAAATCCCAACAGAATAGTCATTTTTGTAAAGTGATCATCATGCATGGAAAAGTATTATTCTGTACCAATCCAAGCTAAAACATCATAGGGTAGCTCATTAGATCTTGAATAAAGTCTAAGTGAGTAAACCTTTCACCAAGCCATGATCCCTTTAGTATGTGAGAAAATCCTATCACAATTGACTGATGCCCATCTTTAAAAAAACCAAGAACACAAAACCTTTCTTTTCATAAATCATGCATAACTTCATAAATTCATCATTCATAGATTCAAGCTTCTTTCATAATTCATGTAAATTAAGGTTCATAATCAAAATCATGATCAATGCATGGGTTCACATGGAATTGTTTGAAAAATATGTAATTGAGTCAAAACTATCATAATATGATAAAAAAAATAATTGAATCAATACAAAGAGAACCCATGAAAATTTGAGTGAAAAACTAATCTATTTATAGAAATTAAATTGTAGAATTGAAGAAACTTTGGGGACTTAATGGGTGAATGGAACCCATTGATGAACTTCATACATACCTTGATTGAAGCCCTAAGAAGTGATGAAGAAAAGAGGCTTGAATTTGAAGAACCCTAATTTTTTCTTCCTTGATCTAGAGAGAGGATTTTGGAGAGAACCTTGGAGAGAATTTAGGAATTCGAGGGAATGAAAGAGTTGGGGAAATATGCAAGGGTGAAGGGAAGTTATAGGGCTTAGAATTAGGTTCAAAATGACTTAGTATAGGTATAGAAACAATAGGAAAATACATAAATAGACTTGACTTAAAAATTGTCGAAACCCTTCACAGAAGCCTTCAGGAATCATCCAGGCGTCCGTGAAGGGTCAGGATTTCCTAACTCATTAGAGGTTTGGTTCACGGGTGGGTCAGTGGATCGTGAACCATTTCGCAGTCCGTGAACCCACACTTTGAACTAGCCCTAAACTGTTTCCAACACTAGGTTCAACTCCACGGCTCGAACTACTGTCCATGCACCTTTCGACGGACCATACATCGATCTGTGACCATTGCACCACCAACTTTTTCAGCAACATCATTTCTTAAAAAAACTTACCATATTCTAAGGATATCTCCTCCTTGGGAACATTTGTCCTCGAATGAGATTGAAGTAACATTAATAGAGTAGGGAAAGAGATGTAACAGCCCAAACATGAACACAAATCTCATAAAAATGCACAAAACAAGGAGTAATCAACCCCTTGATAAAACATAAACTTAAAACAAGTTTTCATGAACATGCATGCATATGGAAACATGAGAATGACCAAAGAAAATCAATCCGAAGAATGAAACATGATGAGCTAATACCTCAAGCTAAAGTAGGAGCACTTGAAAAGAGATGTGGATAATGTGGCATCATATCGACTTCGGCCTCCCAAGTAGAACCCTCAACTAATTTATTCCTCCATAAAACCTTCACGGAACCAACTTCTTTGTTTTTAAACTTCGGGACTTGTCAGTCCAAAATCTCAACCATAACATCTTCATAAGAAAGATTCTCTTTGACTCCTAAACCATTCAAAGGAAGAATAGTTATCAGACCTCCAACTCACTTCTTTAACAAAGAGACCTAGAATACCAGATGTATCAATGCTAAATGATTTGACAAATCAAGTTCATAAGCAACCTTGTCAATACGCCTCAAAATTTGATATAGTCCCACATACCAAGAACTACGCTTCCCTTTCTTACCAAATCTATTTACACCCTTCATGGGTGAAATATTCAAGTAGACCCAATCAAATATCAGATTCTGGTTCTCTTCTTATAACATCGGAATAAGACTTTTTTAAACTTTGAGCAATTTTCAACCTCTCACGAATAAGTTGAACCTTTTTCATAGCCTCATGCACCAACTCGGGTCGTTTCAAAGTGACCTCACCAACTTCAAACTAAACAATTGTAGACCTACACCTCCTACCATAAAGAGCCTCAAACGGTGACATCCCAATGCTAAAATGATAACTATAATTGTAAGCAAACTCGATCAATGGAAAGTTATCATCCCAACTACCCTTGAAACAAATCACACAAGCTCTAAACATATCCTTCAAAGTCTGAAATGGTACCCTCGACTTGTCCATCAGTATGAGAATGAAAAGTCATGCTAAGTTTCACTTGAGTACCAACACTATAATATCTCAGATTTGAAAAAGGCTAGAAAGGGTAATTGGACAAGTCCACAAACCCAAAATGGACCATGGACCCTTCACGACACCCTAGATGGACTGTGTAGGGTCCACGACCTGTTAAGGGCATCGTAGGAAAATCCAAAATTGCAACTAGGCAGGAGTCACCTGGACGGTGCCCTAGATGGCCCGTGGTGACTTGGACGACCCATCTTTGGATTCCGTACAAGTCACCAAGACAGTGAGGTTTCACCCAAGGTCACTGTGAAGGACAACATATGCCTAGACGGTTCATGAAACTTGACACAGACCGTGAAGTCGTCCGTGAAAGAGACTTATCACACATTGAATTTTGAGTCAACATCAAACAATCATATAATTCAACACCAAATTAATGAGGTGGCTCATGAACTATCTAATTAAAGATCTTTGAATCCTCTTTTCAAAGCCACCAGGTGTGCCTAGTTTTGAGCTTGGAATCAAAAGTTATGTATGTATTAGTGAAGCCTTATCGGGTAGGGTATCATTACGACCCACTAGATTGGCCGTGATGCGTTAGATGGCCCGTGAAGCCCCTCGTGGGAGGCACTTTGTCAACTTTAAGTCAGGGTCATGTTGGTCTATTCCCAATTGATTTAACCGGATACTATATCATTTTACCCTCAACCTTAGGCTCTATATAATGATTTTTACCCCCCAAAATCACCCAATTTAATTTATTCTCCTAAAATCCCAAAAGTTAGTCAAGTTCATCCTCTCAAATATTTCTCTCACTAAGAAAAAGAAGGAGGCTAGGAGTTCAAGATCAAGTCTCCAAATTCACCATTGATTGCAAGCTTTTAGCATCAAGGTATGATAGTACTCACCTATGGAACTCTTTCCTCCGTAGGGTTCCCCAATTTTTGTAAGTTAGAATATCAAATTGAAGTTAGGGTTTTACTCAATCTCATGGGTTTTTTTCAATTATGATCTAATTGATTGTTTTATGTCTTTTTATGTATGAATTGAAGTAATTTGATGTTTCTAAGTTGAATTTCCCCGAACCCATGTGAAATCCATGATTTCTAGACTATGATCATATGAAGAAGATTTTAAACTATGAAAGATGAATTTATGAAGATATGCATATTCTTTATGAAATTGATGAAAATGATTTATGATTTTCTTTGAGTGTGAAGCATCAATGTTGTTGTTGTTGTGTAAGGATTTCTTGCACACACATGAAAGCATGATTGTGTAAGGGTTTCTCACAAAAAGGATTCATGAGGTTTAAATATTTTCTCACCTAAGATGAATCAAGATTAAGGAGTTATTATAATGATAAGATAAGTTAATATTAATCACTATTTAGTGGGATTTATGCTTTGCACCGATAGGATATTGAGATGGAAGCTCTCCCGTAGCTTGAGGCTGGGTTTCTAGTAGCAATCTCCTTATCACATACCTATGTGCCACCATAGGATAATTTTCCTAGATAGACATTAGCTAGTGGATCCACGTAAGGTAGACATTTGTGGTCCTTACCTTAGTAAGTAGTACACCCCTTTTCACTGTGGTGTAGTCACCCGATTCTATATTATAGTTCACATTGTCTCTATGTCAGTTAAAGGTAAATATCTCACAATAATGAACTAAGGGTACTTATAGAAGTATCTCAAAAGTGTTTTAAAGATGTTTAGCTTGTGTAGACCATATTTATGATTTATGTTTTCTGACCCTTTTATCTAATGGTTTAGCTTGATCATTGCATGTCATGTGAAGTCCTTATACCATGATTTCATATCTTTTATGTATTGATATCATAGTTGGTACTTTCCATGTACTAACACATACATTTGGCTACATTCTTTCACTAATGTAGGGACCGACACTCCCATTCTGCATCTCTGTGGCTAGTGATCACCTTAGTAGATTTTAAGAGTGGTTAGTCCTCATGTTTCAAGGAATGACCTTTATTGCTTATTGTATTTACTTTTTCGTATTGTATGTGATGTATGGGTTACGTCCCAATCACTAATAATGTACTAGATGGCTTTGAGACTATACAATATTTCCCGCTTCATTTTTTTGTCAAACATACTTTCTTTTGAACTCTTTAATTCTATTATCTTGTATGATGTACGCTAAGTGGCTTGTGTAGGTCTTCTTGGGGTCTTATACGCCATGTCATATCTAGGGTGTACTTTGGGTTGTCACAACTTGTTTTTCAGAGCACAAGGTTCAGAAAGGTCCTTGGAAGTCTCTTATGGCACGTCAAGTAGAGTCTTTTTCAAGAGTGTGAAGCGCACCACATTTATGAATGAGATGCTATAAGATGTTTAGGAAACTCCACTTCTTTCATTACTCTAAAGTGGTGCGATAGGGTCTAACTATATAACGTCTCTCTCATAATCCCTATCCAATACTTTTCAGGATATGGCCAACTGAATAGCATATGCTAGAAGGTATTGAGGAGAGAATGTGAAATGAGAATCTCCACAAGCTCCTCAAGTTCCGATCGACCCTCTGGCTGAGAAAGTGACTAATGCGGAGTTTTGGGCTGCTTTTCAAGTGTTGAGTCATTCCATGATGGCTCAAGCCAATAGGGAGGTTGTGTTCCCCGTGAACCCAAATGTTGTACGATGACAATTAGAGTGAGACACTTTACTAGAATGAGTCCTTTAGAGTTTCATGGTTCCAAGGTTGAGGAAGATCCTTATGAGTTCATTCATAAGGTTTATAAGGTGTTGAAGATCAGGGGAGTGAGGCCGGTGGAAAAGGCGGAAATGGCCGCTTATCAACTCTAGGGTGTAGCTCAAGTTTGGTTCAACCAATGGAAGGAATATAGAGTGCTTGCTGTGGGTCCTCCTTATTTGGAAAAGTTTAAGGTTGCTTTCCTTGATAGGTTCTTTCCCTTTGAGATGAGGGAGGAAAAGTTACTTGAATTCATCAACCTTCGTCAAGGAAATGTGAGTGTGAAGGAATATGCTTTGAAGTTCACACTATTGTCTCGATATACTCCTAGTATGGTTGCCGATCCTAGGTCAATGATGAGTAAGTTTTGTCGGGCATGTCTGAGATAGTGGTCAAGGAATTCATACCACTATGCTTATCAATTATATGGAAGTTTCTATTATCATGGTTAATGCTCAACAAATCAAAGAAGAAAAACTTAAGGAAAGATCTAGGGAAACAAAGAAGGAAAGGATCGGTGATGGTAACTTTTCAGATTCAAGGTCCGATGGACATGGTCGTTCTAAGTTCTGACAATGTTTTTTTCTGGTCAAGGTTCCTCCAATGCTTCTCCTAGGTTCAACAAAGATATGGTGTCTATCCCTAAGCCACAAGGAGAAAATGGTGGTGGATTCTCATCGACTATTTGTGCTACATATGGAAGGAAGCATGAGGGTAAATACTTAGCCGGTACTGATTGTTGTTTTTGTTGCAGTAAGAGTCATCATAAAATAAGGGATTGTCCTTTACTTACGGCTAAGGGAAAAGAAGGTAGGCAAGTTCTGCCTAGTGGTTCGGGTTCAAGTGCTCCAAAGAAAAACCAATTCTATACACTTCAGACTCGTCATGGGTTAGAGGATTCTCCTGGTGTGGCTATCAGTATGTTGAAAGTATTTCATCTTGATGTTTATGCTTTGCTTTACCCGAATGTTACCTTGTCATTTGTGACGCCATATGTGGCCATGAGATTTGATATTCTTCCGAATGTGTTGTTAGATCATTTTTCAGTCTCTACTCCTATTGGTGAATCAATTGTGGCTAAGAGAGTCTTTAGAAAATGTCCCATCTCCTTATCCCATAGAGTCACTCCTGTTGATCTTGTAGAACTTGATATATTCAATTTTGATGGATTGGTTGCATTCATGTTATGCTTCAATTAATTGTAGAAACCGAGTAGTCAAGTTTCAATGTCCAAATCAACCCATCCTAGAGTGGAAAGGGGGAAATTATATGCCCAAGAGTTAGTTTGTTTCTTGTCTTAAAGCTAGAAATATGATTTCTAAGGGTTGAATATACCATCTTGTTTGGGTTACGGATATAGATTCTGAAACCCCTTATTTTGAGTCGGTCCCCGTTGCTAATAAGTTTCTAGAAGTGTTTTTTGATTATTTATGTGGTGTTCCTCTTCAAATGGAAATTGACTTCAATATTGACATTCTCCCAGATACGTAACCTATCTCTTTTCCTTCTTATTGTATGGCTCCAGCAGTACTCAATGATTTAAAGGAGCAATTGAAAGATTTTTTGGATAAGGGTTTCATTCGACCGAATATCTCTCCATAGGGTGCTCTTATTTATTTGTTTGAAAGAAAGATGGTTCCTTTGTATGTGTATTGACTATCGGAAATTGAACAAGGTTAATGTTCAGAACAAATATCCTCTTCAAACGATAGATGATTAGTTTGACCAACTACATGTAGCAAGTTACTTCTCTAAGATCGACCTCCGGTCAGGTTACCACCAATTATGGGTGAAAGATGATGACCTTCTGAAACGGATTTTTGAACCTTATATGGTCATTATGAGTTTTTGGTGATGTCCTTTAGCTTAACCAATGCTCCAGCCGCATTTATGTATTCGATGAATATGGTGTTTCGACAATACCTCGACATGTTTGTGATTGTGTTTATCGATGGACACGCGGAGTGTACTCTCCCAACTTTGGAAGATATGTTGAGAGCTTGTGTAATTGACTTCAAGGGTAATTGGAATGATCACTTGCCTTTGATTGAATTTGCGTATAATAATAGTGATCGCTCAAGTATTGGTATGGCTCCATTTGAGGCTCTATATGGTAGGAGATGTAGTTCTCCTATAGGTTGATTTGAAGTGGGTTAAGTTGCGTTGATAGGTCCCGAGTTGGTATACAAGGCTATGGAGAAAGTTTGACTTATTAGAGAAAGGTTGAAAATGGCTCAAAGTCGGTAAAACTTCTCTACCGATGGTTGAAGGATATTATGAGATTTGAAAAGAATGGGAAGCTTAGTCCTCGTTATGTGGGCCCATATCAGATTTGAGGTGCGTTGGTAAAGTTGCTTATGAACTTGAATTGCCTAATGACTTGTCATCGGTGCATCCAGTTTTTCATATCTCCTTGTTGATGAAATGTGTTGGTGATCAAACATCTATAGTACCATTGGAGAGTCTTGGTATAAAGGATAGCCTTTCTTATGAAGAGTTCTGTTGAGATCTTGGACCGTCAAGTTCGAAAGTTGAGGAATAAAGAAATTTCTTCTGTGACGATTCTTTGGAGGAATCAGTTCGTTGAGGGTGCTACCTGGGAGACCGAGGCCGAAATGATGTCCCTCTATCCTCGTCTCTTTCCCTCTATCCCTACTCTAACTTGAGATATTCAGTCCTTCATGGTTTACTCTTTTGGTTTTACGTGTCTTAGATATTTCCCATGATTCCTCATTTATGCATGTTCATGAAAAAAACTTGATTTTTGAGTAAACGGGTTGACTTGATAGATTTCCTTATTTTTATGTGCATTTGAGTATGAGTACAGACCGTATGAAATAATGGTTTGAGCATACTTTAGCTTGGAGTTGATGTTTCCTCCTCGGATTTGTGCATTTATGTGAATGCATTCATGTTTGCCTGTTAGGTTTAAGTTCCTACCCTCCGTATGATCAAGTTCATTCTCTCAAATATTTCTCTCTCTAAGAAGAAAAAGAAGGCTAGGATTTCAAGATCAAGTCTCCAAATTAACCAATGGTTGCAAGATTTTTGCATATAGGTATAATAATATTCACCTATAGAGCCCTTTCCTCCGTAGGGTTCCTAAATTCCCCGATTTTGCAAGTTAGAATCTCAAATTGAAGTTAGGGGTTTTACTCAATCTCATGGGCTCTTTTCAATTATGATCTAATTGATTGTTTTATGTCTTTTTATGCATGAATTGAAGTAATTGCAGGTTTCTAAGTTGAATTCCCCTGAACCAATGTGAAATCAATGATTTGTAGGCTATGATCATATTAAGAAGCTTTTGCTATGAAAGATGAATTTATGAATACATGCATGTTCTTTATGAAATTGATGAAAATGATTTAAGATTTGTTTTTAGAGTGAAGCATCAATGTTGTTGTTGTTGTGAAAGGATTTCTCACACACACATGAAAGCATGATTGTGAAAGGGTTTCTTACATAAAGTATTCATGAGATTGAAAGGTTTTCTCACCTAACATGAATCAAGATTAAGGATCTATTCTAATGATATGATAAGTTAAGATTAATAACTATTCCGTGGGATTTATGCTTAGCACCATGAGGATATTGAAATGGAAGCTTTCCTACTTGAGGTTGTGTTTCTAGTAGCAATCTCTTTATCCCATACTTATGTGCAACCATATGATGATTGTCTTATATTGACATTATATAGTGGATCCATGTAAGCTAGAAGTGTATAGTCCTTACCTTGGAAAGTAGGACCCACCTTTTTGGTGTGGGGTAGACATCAGATTCCATATTATAACTCATATGGTCTCTATATCGGTTAAAGTTAAATATCCTACAATAATGAACAAAGGTTACTTCTAGAAATATCTCAAAAGTATTTTAAAGATGTTTAGCTTGCATTGACCATGCTTGTGATTTATGCTTTCTAACCCTTTTATCTTATGGTTTAACTAGGTCATTGCATGTCATTTAAAGTCTTTGTTCGCATGATTTCATCTTATTTATGCATTGCTTCCATGTACTAATGCATACTCTTGCCTACATTATTTCACTAATGTAGGGTCTGACGCTCCCATTCCACATCTCCTTGGCTATTGATCACCTAACTAGATTTGAAGATTGGTGAGTCCTAATATTCTAAGGACCCAACCCTTTATTGCTTATTGTCTTTAATTTTTCGTAGTGTATGTGATGTATGGGTTACGTCCCAATCACTCATGATGTACTAGATGGTTTCAAGACTATATTAGATTTGCCCCCTCGTTTTCTTGTCAAACATTTTATGATATAAACTATCTTTTGAACTCTCTAATTATATTATCTTGTATGATGTATGCTAAGTGACTTATGTAGGGCTTCTCAGGGTCTTATATGTCATGTCATGTCTAAGGTGTACTTTGGGTCATGAAAAAGATCTTTTTGAAACGACTTCCAAAACTGAGATGTAAATTGAGTACCTCAATCAAAGATAACAGACAAAGGCACTCCATACAACCATACCATTTCCCTAATATAAAGCTTAGCATAATATTTTGATGAGAATGAAATGTTAATGGAAAGAAAGTGAGACGACTTCGTCATTCTGTCCACAATGACCCAAACAAATCAAAATGTCAACGAGTGCAAGGTAAACCCCTAATGAAATCCATATTCAAATCTTCCCATTTTCATGTAGGAATGCTAATGTCTTTAGCATAACCACCTCATTTATGATGCTCAACTTTAACTTGTCGACAATTCGGACAATTAGCCACAAATTCCACAATATCGTTTTTCATCCCATTCCACCAATAAACCTCCTGCAATTCACAGTACATCTTAGTGGCTCCTGGTTAAATAGAATATCGAGAATTATGAGCTTCTATCAGAATGTGATTTCTTTGATATTGAAGTACTCTATCTCCCCCTTGGGAAAAAACCACAATGGCTTTTTGGGAACCAACTTCTTTAAGTCAAATAATACCGGATCATGATCTTGCTTAGCCTTCACATCAAATACAAAAGATGATTTCAAACCATTATGAATGACAACACCACCCTCATTAGAATCAACCAAACGAACACCCGATTGGGCCAATCTATGAACATCACGAACGAACTCCTTTTTCTCATCCTCAACATAAGCAACACTTCTCATTCATCGGCTACCACATTCTTCTTTCCGAGATAATATAGGACACTCATGTGTAATCCTTTAAGAACTCAAGCCACCTCCTTTGGTGAAGATTCAAATCCTTTTGACTGAACACATACTTTAAACTCTTCTGATTGGTAAACACATCCACATGAACACCACACAAGTACTGTCTCCAATTCTTTAAAGCTAACACCACCACTGCTAACTCCAAATCATGAGTTGATTAATTCTTATCATGCACTTTCAATTGCCTTGAAGCATAAGCAATGTATTTCCCATGTTGCATAAAAACACAACCAAGAACAATCCGTGAAGCATCACAATAAACCACAAAACCATCCGATCCTTCTGGTAGTGTCAAAATATGGGCCAAAATGAGTCTATCTTTCAACTCTTGGAAACTCTACTCACAACCTATCGACCATAGGAATTTAACTTTATTTTCAGTCAATGTTGTCAAAGGTAAAGCAATAGAGGAAAATCCTTCCATGAAGCTCCTATAATAGCCTTCCAAACCCAAGAAACTCCATATGTCTAAAATGGACAAAGGTCTAAGACAATTCTTAAGCACCTCAGTTTTCTTAGGATTGACTTGAATACCTTGATTAGAGATAATATGGCTAAGGAAAGAAACGGTCTCAACCAAAACTCACACTTGCTAAACTTAGCATACAATTCCCGATCCTTGAGAATTTGCAACACAATTCTCAATGTTCAACATGCTCATCCTTACTCCATGAGTAAATCAATATATCATCAATAAATACAGTCACAAATATCTCAAGATATTGCTTGAAGACCCTGTTCATCAAATTCGTAAATGTCACCGGTGAATTAGTAAAACCAAATGACATTACCAAAACTCATAATGACCATACCGAGTTCAAAAAGTCATTTACGGAATGTCACTTTCTTTCACCTTAGTGATAACTCGACCTGAGGTCAATCTTACAAAAGTAAATTGCTCCTTGTAGTTCACTAAACAATTATGTTTGGGCCATACAATAAGGAGGAATCGAGTTAGGATGTGTATCTTGGAGAAGATTAATATCGAAGTCTATTTCCCTTTCAGGAGGAATATCATAAAAATCACCGGGAAACACTTCTAGAAACTCATTTACATTCGATACTAACTCAAGAGTATGGGTTTTGGAATAATTATCCCTAACCCAAACAAGATTATGAATCCAGCCCTTGAAGATCATTTTCCTAGCCTTTAGGCAAGATATAATCTGGGGGTTAAAGACGTATTTTCCCCATTCGCATGAGATGATAGGTTTGTTTAGAACCTTGAATGTGACCAATCGGGTTCTACAATATACGAAAGCATAACATACATGAAGCCAATCCATCCCAAGAATAATATCAAAATCTAACATATCAAGCTTTATAAGATCAACATGAGTGACTCTATGAGAAATAGAAATAAGACGATTTCTATAGACTCTGTTTGCCACAATAGAATCACCAACAGAAGTAGAGGCATGCAATGAGTTAGAAAGGATTTCAAAACAAACATAAAATCTCATGACCACATAAGGATTAACATAAGATATGGTAGCACACGAATCAAGTAAGACATAAACATGAAGATAAAGGACTTTAACATACGGGTCACCACATCCGGAGAACACTCATGGTCTTGTCAAGTCTAAAAAGCATAAAATCTATTTTGTTTTGGAGCACCGAAACCACTATGTTGAGCTTGCCTACAATCCTTAACCTTGTTAGCTTAAAATGGACAATCCTTCACCTTGTGACTAGTCTTACCACAACCGAAAAAACCATTTGTATCTCTCAAACACTTGCCATCATGTTTCTTACCACACCTAGTGCATGAGGAATAGAAGATCCATTACCACCACATCCATGAGCTTTAGGGTTAGACACCCTATATTTGCTGAACTTAGGAGTCCGTGCATTAGAAAAACCTTGACCAAAAAACTTTTGTTAGAATTGATGACGCCCATGTCCACGGGACCTAGAATATAAAAAGTCACCATCACGGTCATTTCCCTCTTGGACTCTTTTGCCCTTTCCTTGATCCTTTCCTCCTCCATTTGTTGGGAATGTATTATCAAATGAGAAATATATGTTTCCTTGATCATCATGGTGGTACGACATTCTTTATCAACCAAGTCGGACACACCTGACACAAACTTACTTATCCTTGCCATAGAGTTAGCAACCATAGTTGGAGCATACTTAGTCAATTGAGTGAACTTCAAAGCATACACTTTGACACTCATATTTCCTTGTTGGAGGTTAATAAACACTTGAACTTTCACTCCTCTCATTTCAAGTGGAAAGAAACAATTAAGAAAAGCTCCTTTGGATTTCTCTCGATGAAAGGGACCCGCTTCAATAGCTCTCTCACTCTTCCATTGTTCAGACCACACTTGAGAAACACCCTTGATGTTCATCTTAATACAAGATAAATCATAAACCTTTGTTTTCATAAATCATGCATAATTTCATAAATTCATCATTTATAGACTCAAGATTCTTTCATAGATTCATGTAAATTAGGGTTCATAGTAAAAAACGTGTTCAATGCATAGATTCACATGGAATTGATTGTAAAACATGTAATTGAGGAAAAACTATCATAACATAATAAAAAAACAAATAATTGAATCCATACAAATAGAACCCATGAGGAATTGAATGAAAACCTAATCAATTTATAGAAATTGAATTGGAGAATTAAAGAAACTTTAGGGACTCAATGGGTGAATGGAACCCATTAATGAACTCTCTACATACCTTGATTGAATCCCTAAGAAATGATGAAGAAAGGAGGCTTGAACTTGAAGAACCCTAGCTACTTCTTCCTTGATTTAGAGAGAGGATTTTGGAGAGAACCTTGGAGAGAATTTAGCAATTTGAGGGAATGAAAGAGTTGGGGAAATTTCTAAGGGTTAAGGGTAGTTATAGGGCTTAGAATTAGGGTCAAATTGATGTAGTATAGGTACAGAAAGAATAGGAAAATACTAAAATAGCATTGACTTAAAAACTATCAGAACCCCTTACTAAAATCCTTCACGGACCGTTCATCCTTCCACGGATCATTTAGGTGTCCGTGAAGGGTCAGTATTTCCTAATTCCTTGGGGTTTTGGTGCACGAGTGGGTCAGTGGGTCGTGGAGCACTTCACGGTCAGTTAACCCACTCATTGAACTAGCCCTAAACTTTGTCTAACAATGGGTTCAACTCCATAGCTAGGTCTACCGTCCATGCACCTTTCAACGGACCGTGCATTGATCTTTGACCTCTTCACCGCCAAAATTTTTAGCAACATCCTTTCCCAACCAAACCTACCAAATTCTAAGGTATTACATGTGACACCTCTCTATGTCCTCCAATTTGATTTATTTTATTTTTAAAATTTTTTTTCCTATTTTAAAATTAATTTTGACATGTAAATGTAAGACCTATCACTTTGAGAATGGCTAAAGAAGTTCACGAGTAAGTCCAGAAGCCTAAAATAGGTATGGGACCCTTCACGAGACCTTAAACTGTCCATTTATGGCACCACTATCTGCTGATGAACAGTGGGTGGCCGTTTAAGGCCACCTGAATTTGGTGTAGTTGTACGGATCCCTAGACAGTCCATTTACAAGTGTACGGGAAGTATAGTGAGGGTAGTTGAGCTGTTAAAAGGCTACCAGACTTAGGGTCCTTTAGATGACTCCCTATACGGCCAGCGAGGCCTTGTATGTACCGTCCAAGCTTCCATATAGGTGACTCCATCAAATTTTAAGTTAAGTTCAATTCATTTAATGTGGAAATGATTTTGGATATGAATTAAGGTTACTAGAATCCCCTAGCACAAAGTTTAGTTGAAAGCTTTCTTATCGATTGAGTTTTAATATGAGATTTTACTTGGATCAACTTCAAACGACCATATCTCACAGAATATAATAAATTATGTGGCCCATGACCTATAATATTAAAGTTCTATGGGTCCTTTTTCCAACGCCTCCAAGTTTTCTCCATTTAAAGTTTGGAGTAGAAAGTTTTTCCTATTTTAGTGAAGTTTTGTTAGGCAACCAAAGTTTCACGGACGGCTTGACGGACGGTGAAGTGTTTCACGGACCATGGTTCCCTAAATGGTCAGTGAAACCTTCCTTTTAAGGCACTCAATCTATTTTTAAGTTTGGGTCGTTTGGGTCTTTCTTATGTCATTTTAACCCCTATTCTAAGCCTAAACCATGATATTTTACACCTAGTTAAGGGCTTAGAAGGTGTTAATCATTTCATTTACGTTCATTAGAACTTCAAGTCTGTAGAGCAAGGTTCCAAGAGGAGAATAAGCTAGTGTTTTCAAGTGTTCTTTGAATTTTGTCGATTTTTCCTATAAGTTTGTTCTTTCTAGTATGTAAGGCTATCATAGGGTTGGACTATTTCATTTTCGCGCTACATCTACATTCAGATTTTTAAAAGACTAATTTTGGGTTCTATGGTTAGATTTATGTATTTTTTAGATGAGTTAATGTTAAATTCTGAGTTCTTGAGTTTTAAGTATTGAGTTTTCCTATATTGTTATTGAGTTTCGTGAGTCGATTCATTTATGTATTTATTTAAGCATGAACCCTATTTTGAGTAACAAATTTTAAGAATCTTTTAAAGCCTATATTTTTGTTTTAAATTGAGTTTGGAGAAAGTAAAGAGGAGTCTGAGAAAGAGTTTTAACCAAGATTTGAGAAAGAATATAAGGGAACTAAATGTTTCAGTTTTACATGAAGAAAGAGAGTATTAATTTAAGAAAGGTTAAAGTCATTTCAGAAAGATTGACTACAAGGAAGTTACCTCTTAAAGACGCCCTTTAGAGTAATTATATCAAACCAGAGAATGCATTTTTATTTTGAGCAAAGAGAAACCTTGTTTTCTAAATGAGCGATGAGTTTAGAGATATTTCATAGCATTTACCTCTTTCAGAAGGATAGTTTGAACAATTATGTCAAACCAGAGAAAGAGTATATTTTAGACATTGGAGAATGAGTGTGTGTGTGTATATATATATATATATATATATATATATATATATTAATGGGAGTAGTATTGAGCATCGATATAGGGATGAGTTTAGACAACTCAAAATCCTCATAAACCATGGCTTGCCAGCATGGGTACATGATCATACTTTTTAGTAGAATCCTTATTGCTTAGTGGATTCACTTGGTTAAGAGGTTCTATATATCGGCATGGTATATGACAATTCTGAAAGCGTGGATGAGACGTTGTATCATCACGTATCTCACCCTGATGGTTTTCACTTAGAGAACCTCCCAAATACAGGTTAAAGTATATTTTTATCATATCACTTATTATTTTGAGTTTAGAGATGATAAGTATTTTGTAAAGCTTTAAATGATTTAACTCATTTATTTCTTTACATTCGCTTGAGTATATTTTATCTATTATAGTCCTTTCATTCAATTATTTCACTTCAACTATATTACATACTCATACATTCAAATGTACTGATATCATTTGACCTGCATCTTTTTATGATGGAGATACAGGTGTTCATGATCATCAATAGGCGCTTTGTTGAGATCACTCTACACTTCAACTAGCTTTTGGTGAGCCTTCTTGCATTCCGAAGGACTCCACATTTTCTTTCTAGATAGTAGTTTTGAAATGTCATGGGTCTTCTCCCAACATACTTAGTTTATAGTAGAGGTTTCATAGATAGACAGAGTTGAGGTGTGCCAGTATTTACTTTTGTTGAGTTGTTTTACAAACTATAAGTATGATTATTGAGTATTATCCAGACTTTGTGAGATGAGTATTTGAGCTTAACGAATTTAATCCTTTTTTGATCCTATTTTTTCCTGAGTAGGTCTTGCGCTAAGTATTCAGCTAGGCCAAGGGTTCCCTTGGGGACCATCAATGGTTCTCAAGTGCTAGCCACGTCCGCGGTATAGGCTCAGGGAGTGACAAACTTAAGATTACAGCACAAAGTTCAAGTGTCCTAGGATCTCTATGAAGTCGTGGCTGTAGGATCTTATTTATGGTTGTGAGGGCCCCACTTCTATAAATGAGGGACTGCAGACATATTAATAAAAATTCCCTTCTTTCATTCTCTAAATCATGAAATAAGATTGTGTCATAAGGAACTTATTCAAACTCGTGCATTTCTCAGATCCATTATACTACCTCTGATACTTAAGGTAGTTGAAAAGTAAAGTCAAGATCCTTATCGATGAGTTACTCTCAGCGAATGTCTTAAGAAATTCATGACACGGTATAGGGGCTTGCGAGAAGCTTATGAGTGAGCTTAAATATTTGGCTTGAAAATAATGCACTATTATTCATATGAATCATGTGTTTGAGTTAAAAGGGAGATGTACCCCAAACTCTTTCTCTAAACCTTCTTTCAGGAGATGCCCTTTAAGAGGGGTGTGTGTTTTAGAATGTTTGGGTAGTATTTACACCGAAAGTTAGTGTGATTTGAGATATTATGAGCTAGTAGTAGTAGAAGTGCCTAGAGTTAGAATAATGCATGCAGAGGTATAGTAATCTAAGAAAGAGAGATAGTGATGAGGTAAATTATGTTGTTGCCATCATGCATCGAATAAGTTATTAATGAGGATTTTTTCTTAAGGATAGACTAAGAAGTGATAAGTTTGTGTAGATTTCATGATAGAAGGTAGAGTAATAGTTACAAGTCAGGGTGAGTTAGAGTATACTTTAACCAGAAGGGAGTTTATGTCTATGTGGCATCATGTTAGTAAAGACCAAGTATGGGTGTTGAATAAAACAGCATAGTAATCATAAGGTGATATATCTAAGCTAGGCTTATGATTTTAATGGAGAGCTCCATGATATTCAGAGGGTTATAGAACCAATTAGGCAATGATGTATAGTGTATAGTGAATCGGTAAATAGTATTTAAGTTGTAAACTGTAAGTATGTAGACTGAGAGATAAATATTGACTAATTTTCATGAGGTCTTAGTGGGTGAGTGTTTCTTAATTTTATCTACCAGTCGTAAGTTAGTATAAGTTAATTTTCAGCCTACCCCACATTGACAGCTTAACTATACTACCTCGGAACATATGAAAAAAATTAGAATACAGTTAATATGTCAATAGGGATAGATGGATTGATGGATGGATGGGTGGAAGGAAGAATGGACGGACAGACGAACGGATGGATGGACGACAAACAGACGGGCAGACGGACAGACAAACAGACAGACAAATAGATTTTACACTAGTCATCCAAAGAAGCTACCCATAATATTCACAATATTATCCCTTTGTTTTCCAATTTCTTTTACTTTAATTTTCTTTCTTAGATCGTATAAATATGTACGTTTGCAATGCGTCAATCTTTATCCTCTAGGGAATTCTATTTTTGCCTAAATCCCACATCGAAGTTCAGATCAAGAATTAAAATATTTCAACCCTATAAATAACTCTATCATTCTCACTATTTGAAAATGGTTTTCGAAGCCGAAAGGGCTAAAATTTCTTTATTCAGATAGGTTGTTGGATTCATTGTCCCAAGCCTAAGAATTATGAATTTTAGCCCAAGTTCTAAATTTTTTTCTTTCTATTTTGGGCCAATTTAGCGAGTGGGGGAAGCTTATTCATCAATCTCATCGTCTCCATTCGTTGTTCGGAGAAAGGTATAAGCCCTTCTCTTTTAAATTTTTTTCTTCGCTTTGTTTGTTGTTTTTACATATATTATTCTTGCTTGTTTTTCTTATATAAAATATTAGTAGTCAAGTTTAAATGAATGAGGTTTATCAATATTTAAATTTCACCCCTCCTATCAAGAGTCATATTTTGCCTATGCTTACTTCTATGTGTTTCTTGTTTCATGCGTTTATTTTAGCTTTTCCATTAATTTTTAGCTAACTTGGATTCTCTTTAGTTGGTGTGAGAGTGAATGGATTCTTAAAGTATTAAATTCTTCCTCTACCCAATTATTGTAATCAAGATACAAGTTTGTGAAGATCATTTTCGTATAAGTCACTTGGAGTTTTGAATGTTGATTTTTAAAATTTATAAGTCAGCATATTGGTTTACTTCCCAAACTCAAAATACATGCTTTTCGTTTAATCCTTTTTAGTTGATCCCAATTTAAATAATTTTAGAATGAGAATTTTCTTAACTATGTGCTTCTCCTATCTGACTGAGTAAGGTTTAACAACCTTTTGTTTAAGTTATAATTCTTTTTTGTTTGAGCTTTTTCATATCATAAACTACTCTCTTATAAATGTTTTTCGATACGATACACTTAGCTTCCTTTAGTAGTAAATACGATACTCTCTTATAATTCAATTTTTTTCCTGGCATAACTTCTATATATTCCCATAATGCATTTTGCACCCAATTTTGGCATGTTTTTTTAAAAATCAAAACTATATTGAGATATATTTAGAGCATTAATTTTTTTCATTAATTAAAAATTAGGAGATTTAATTTTATTATATCTCCGTTTAATACATAAATAAGGTTTCAATCTACTTAAGTCTATCCTATTTTTCTATATTGAGAAAAACAAGTATAGTCTATTTAAGCCTTTACTATTTACTATAAATGTTTTTTTAGCTTATTTGAATAATAAAGTCCTCTCATTGATTTAGCAAATGATACTCTAAATCGAAAAGGTTTACTTGTATTTTCTTTTCCTTGATAATTGGAGTGAATGAATAGTAGTGATTAGCCTACGATTAATATTGTTCATTGTTCAAATCGACAAAAGTATGAACTTGAACATTAGCTATTCTTTTGTTTTTCTCTACTTAAATAGCCTATGATTTTGTACGTTGACATTTATGTATTGTGTATGTTCCTATGTGGATCATATATGCCAATTATTTTTAGTTTCATTTCCTTTACTCCTACATTTTTAGTCTTAAGCAATTGAGTATTTCTAAGTGACTAATTTATTTGAATTTCTACCTACTTGTTTAAGGTTGCTTTGATGAAGTCCTTCATTTGATTGCATCTTGATAGTTCAATTGAATGTGGATAGTTTCAAATAAATAGTGTTACTTATTCTTTTTCTACTTTGATTTTGATGCTTAATGTGCATATTTAATCTATTAGAATTTCGTCTCAAGATCATGTTTGACTTAAAACCCAACATAATCTATCCAAATCCTTTCTTGAGTTAGTCTCAACGCAATGGAAAGGGAAGAAAATATCTCGGGCGACATTCCTGCATACATCAGCCTACAACGACCGATAAAATTGGAGCTTGAGGTCCAATAAATTTCAGCATTAGCCCTAAAGGATAAAATTGGAGCTTAAAAGTCCAACGAATGTAGCCACAAGAAAATCTGGGCCAACAACCCATTTTCTTATTTGTTTATAATTGTCGTGTATTTACCATTATGTTAACTTAGATGATTTCCCGGTGAGTTGCTTGAACTAATTTTATAAAAAAAATTTCCTTTAGTGAAAGAGTGGATACATTTTTTCGGAAATTTCTAGATTATTTAGGTTCTCGAACCGATTTATTTTTGAAATGAAATTTGTGAATAAGTGATAGTTTTGTCAATCTATAGATACAAATACAAATAGACTAGAGGTAAGAAGGAGATTCCCTCGCTTGCTCTTGACAAGTTCAAATAAAACATATAGTGGTTTCCTCTGTACTCTTCTTCTTCACTAGAACCACTATAATCTCCTTTCTATAAATTCAATAGGGTTTTCACACATCTCAAACAACATTTATATCAACGACAATTACTAGAACTAATCAGAGAGCCTCCCTAGTCACGATGGCCAAATTACGTATTGGTAATCTCATTTCTGTCATATCAATTTCCAAAATTTATTACAAAGGTTTTCTAATCAATATGAACCCTCATCCTTCTACCATTGGTCTTTGGAATGTGAAATCCTTTGGGATAAAAAGACACTGAAAGTATGCACCTCAATTTTTTGCGCATAAGAGAGTCTATGAGTATATATATACTTGTGCGGTAGTGACATAAATGATCTGCAAGTTATATGTTCTACATCACCTCAAAGTACATTCAGTTGTACTTGACGACCCTACAATAATATAGCCTCATTTTACTCACCCACACCTACAAATATGGCATCGACATCTCATAGTGGTATTGGTTTCCCAAATACACTTCCTTCATTTCTATCCATGTTGTCTGTGCAATTCAATCCAGGGCAGTTTTCTAAATTAGTATCAAACTTATCATATTTTTTAAATCCAAAAAAATGGATCTATTTCTCTTTCACGTGCATCAATGGATCTTTGCAGTAAACTGGCATCTTCTTTGCTAGAAATACTTAGTGACAATATTACTCCAGATCTAGTTATTGATGAAACAAATTTAGTTGAGCCGATAGGTGTATCATTCACTAAACAGTCAAAACGATCTCCCATGATAATTATGAAATAGTTAGGATCGAGGATATCCTCTCTATCTCTATCACTGTAGACCACAAATATCAATGCATAAACTACTCAAGCACCAGTGGAACCTCTGCCATTACATAACACGGAAGAAACCCTAGAGTCATTGTTGATACTCACAACTAAAAATATGTTGGTATATATATCATCTTATCAATCTAAAGGTTAGTATGCTTCGAAAAGATATTAGGTGCACTAAGGTCCTCATCGGCACATAGGTCATTATCTAAGAAAGCCAAATGTGGAAAATGGAGTTGCTTTATATACACATCAAATTAAAGCTCAAGAAATTATTCAATAGGAAGAGGAGATGGGAATCGCCGTACCATAAGAAGATTTAAGAAGTATTTTGATTTCAAGGAAATTAATGGACAGGCCAATAAGAAAGATGTTCGGGACTTTATTGGAAAAAATAACAAAGCCAAATCAGATGATGGAAATTAGGATGACAAAGAGATGAATGATGATGATGTTAAAGGTGAATCCTAAGAACTACATGTAAAAGATAATAGGAAGCATGTTTATTGTAAGAATGACTTTTTGATTCTCTTTCCTATGGTGCACTTGATCATGAATAAGCAAAAGTGACACTCTTTGAACAAAGGAAAAAAGATTATGAGACATTTGGAGTTGAAAAACATAACACTTTCATACCATGTCTTATAACTTTGAACGAGTTATGTTTGTCAAATGTCCCATCATCTTTTTTCCTTTGTTCAGAGAGTGTCACTTTTGATGATTCATGACCAGGTGCACCATAGGAAAGAGAATCAAAGAAGTTATTCATACATTGAACACACTTCCTATTATCTTTTTATATGTTCTTCTCTGGACTCACCTTTAACATCATCATCATCATCCATATCTTTTCATTCTCATTTTCATCATCCTCTTTTGTCTTGTTATTTTTGCTAAAAAGGTTTCAAATCTCTTTCTTATTGAACTTCTCATATTTCCTTAAAATCAAAATCCTCCTTAAATCTTCTTGTGCCACAAGAGTTCTCCTCTTCTCTTCCCATCGCATGATTTCTTGAGCTTTAATGTGTATATAAAGTAACTCTGTTTTTTTTATATTTTGCCTTCCTAGTAAATGTCCTATGTGCCGATGAAGTCTTCGATGCACTTGATCTCTTCCTCAAGCATACTTACCTTTATAATGATATATACATTCAATTTTTTAGTTGTGGGTTTCAGCAATGACTAGGGTTTCTTCAATGTTATTTGATGGCAGATGTTTCATTAATAGTGCTGGAGCAACCTTTGCATTGATATTTGTGATATGTAGAAATGAAGATGGAGTAAATTGCATCAATCCTGACTGGTCTTCAATTCTCATGGGAGATACTTTTGACTGCTTGCTGAGTGATACACATGTTAGCTCAATTGAATTTGGTTCATCAGTAATTGTAATTACTATAGCATTCACATGCAAAGAAGATGTAATTTTGGGGCCAAGATTTATTATTACACTTGAAAGAGAAGTAGATATAGATTTTGACATTGGAATAGACGATATATTAGGTACCAATTTTGCGAATTTCCTAGGATTGGATTGGACAGATGGGGTGGATAGCAAGGGAGGAAATGTATTTAGGAAACAGTACTAGTATGAGATGTCGAGGTCATAGTTGTAGTTGTGGGGTAAGGAGCATCAGGTTTTATTATTTCAGGATCATTGGGTACAACTGATATACTTTGAAGTGATGGAGAAGATATAACCTGCAGATCCTTTTTGTCACAAACATAGAAGTATATATACTCATATATAATGTCATGTGCAAAAATCTGAGGACCATAATTCCAATGTCTTTCCATCCTAAGTATTTCACATTACAAGAGAAATGGTAGAAAAGTAATGGTTCATATTTATTTGAAAGCCATTATTAAGAATATTGGAGATCAATGTGACAAAATGATACTACCAATACATGATTTGATCGTCTTGGATGGGGTTTCTCTCTTATTAAATTCAGTGATTTCCACTACCATGAATGTGGTTTGAGAGGTGTGAAAATTCTAATTAATTGGTAGTGATGAGTTTAAAGAGAATACATTAGAAAAAATCGATTGAAGATGAAGAATCAAGACGAAACCGCTTCATGTTTTATTTGAGCACTGTCAAGAGCGAGTGAGGGGAATTCCTTCTTGCCTCTATTATATTTTTATTTTGTATCTATCAATAAACCAAAGAATCACTTATCCACAAATTTCAATCAATCAGTTTGAGAATTTAAATTAACTAGAAATTTCCATCAAAAATACGCACTTCTAGTGAAGGAACAATAATTGATAAAATTGGTTCAAGAAACTCTCCAAGAATTCATCTAAGTTGAATAAAAAAATAAAAACTTATTGTTAAGAGTAATAACAATATAATAATAGTAAGGATACGAAACTAATACATTGATAAATATATGGGATGTTGGCCCAAACTTTCTTGTGGCTACCGTCGTTGGACATTTAAGTCAGAAGTTCAATTCAAAGAAAATAGTCAAACATGTATTAGGTGTGGTACATGAGCCAACCAATAGTATCCTGTACCAGACGTGGTACCCAATCTAATCAATAATATGTATCAGGTGTGGTATCTAAGAAAACGAAGAGTTATCCCGTATCAGGTATGGTACCAGAGCCAATTAATAATATGTATCACACTACTAAAAAATCAGCGTTTAGCGATGGATATTAGCGATGAACACTATTTCGTCACTATATAACGACGGATTTGCAACGGAATTACCATTTTGTTGCAAAATTGACAAATAATTTTGTGAGTAATAATATAGCAACGGATTGGCAACTGAATATTTATTTTGTCGCTAAATATTAGCGCGAAATTTTGGCGCCTAATTTTTCCTACGGATTTAGTAACAAAGTACGGGTGACAAATTTAATAAATATTGGGCAACGGAATTAGTGACGAAAAAAAGGTTGCTAAACTTTTTAATATATTTTTATTAAATTTATATTATATAGCGACGAAAAAATCTCTCATTATAATTTTTTCTAAATAAATACATTAATTTGAAAGCGACGGATGTTAGAATCCTTTGCAAAATTTTTTAAAGTCATATTATATTCTAGGGAACAAATTTATTTCCACATTTCAAGCTCCCGCTCCAAAGAGGCCTCTCTCAAGCTCCATCTCCATTGAAGCTTTCCAAGTCTCACTGCAAGCTCCATTGAAGTTCTTCATCTCCTTTCCAAGTCTCCACTGCTAGATTTCCAAGTCTCCACTGTAAGCTCAATCTCTCATCTCGATTTCAATTTCGTTTAGCTCTCCATCTCAATAGGGCTGTGGTATTTTCAAAATGGGTAGTTCAACTCTTCTTTCTGCAAAATAAGAACCCCAACTCGTTCCTGCATTTGGATGTTAGATTCGCTGGATTTGGGTATCAATGGCTTCAGTTGACAAAAGCATTGTTTTCCAGTTCAACTTGTCTTCTGAAAATAGAGATTTTAGTGTTTTGGGTGTATGAAAATATGCTATTTTAACTCTTAACTCTTTCCATTTCATTTAGCTTGATTACTTGAAGTAGGATTGGGATTTTCTCAAAATAGGGGTTTTAAAAATTTAAGTGTTCCGAAAATAGGGTTTTTTTCTAGAAATTATGTTTTCTGGAAATAGGGATTAGGGTTCAAGCAAGCATTTGGATTTCAATGTTGAAATGGTCATTGACTTTGGGTTCCACAATTGTCAATGAGAGTAGAAATTAATTCTTGCTGCCTCAATGGTACCTTGTCAATTTTAAACAAAACAATTATTTTTTATATTGGCTCACCTAATTAGATGGGATTCATGAGTATAATTGTTGTCTAAAGTCGGAGCTACTGTATTGCCCAGAAATTGGCTCACTGATACACTTTTGGCAAGAGTCCCTTGAAGATCTCTGTAGTAATTGCTTTCTTTGTTTCCATCCTAAATAATATGGGGGAATGTCATGAGGTTAATAAAGAGAAGGAAATTATATTAGTACGATGTACCTGTTGAGAATAGTTTTAGTACCACGTACCTGTTGAGAATAGTTTTAGTACCACGTACCTGTTGAGAATAGTTTTAGTACCACGTACCTGTTGAGAGTTGCCTTGAATCTTCTGAACATTCAAATATTTCTCTGATTGAAGAGATTGAGCAATTATCTCATGCTGATGCTTGCTGAAGTTCTCTTCCTCTGCCTGTTTTTTTTTTTAAAAAAACAAAAATCAGATTCATTGCCTACTGTATTAAGTCTTTAGTTTTTATTTATATTGTTATTGTTCCATGTTCTTGCTAATAACCAAGGTAATGAAATGTTAAAATGTTGCAGGCCCCTGCTGTTATAACATCATCATCAGTGTCTGGTTGATATTCGCTTGAAGTAAGCCTCACTCTTCATTTCTATCTCTGATTTAGCTCAAGATTTAAGTTCCGAGGTATTTTGTTTACTCAATCTAACTATGATGAAGATTGTTGCCATTATCTTGAGACTATTGGAGTTAGAGCTTTTTGTTTAAGAGATTAGTGAAAAGTTTGGAGAATTCTTATTCTGTTGTTGTTGGTGTTTCTGTGATTAGTTCTTGCTGGAGGAATACATTCTAAATTTTAACTTGTTTGTTGATTTTATTTGCTAGAAAAATGCATTCTAGACTTTAACGTTTTCTTTGGTTTTATTTGCTAGAGGAATTGTTGTACTTATAGAGGAAAGTCATGAGATTTTCTTAAAAATTGTCTTTTTGAAATAAAGATTCTTGCCAACTGCTTGTTCAGTAGATTAAATTATTAACCAAATCAAATCAAAGAAACTACATAGTCAACAAGAACCTCTAAGATTAAATTTATTAGCTAACTGCTTTTTCAGTAGAAAGTTTTTCATGTAATGTGCTTCTGTTTGTTGCTGATGAAATGTAGTATTGGCTCCAAATTCTTTTCTTGCTCTAGTTTTTCACACACCGAAAAGTGTTGTTTGTACTGTAAATTAACTGTAATGCTTCAATCCCTTTTGTTTGTCATCAATTTTGTGAGATTAATATAGGAATTAGATAGTTTCAATAAGTTCACTGTAACTAGAATGCTTTAATTGTTCTATAAGTTGACTAAAATTAGAATGTTCTAGCAGCTGTTTTGTAAGTTGATTATAATTAATAATTGCTTTAATAGTTCATAAGTTTTTTTAAAGTCTGCATAGTGAAGAACTTTAGAAATTGTTCTTGTTTTGCCAATATGCATGTTTTGTTTGAATTTGATGAATATGAATGAGAGTACCTTCTGGTCCACGGTTTGTGCTTGTTACTATTTTTTTTTGTAAATTTAAACATTATTAGGAACATGAATAATCTAGAGCGTGGTTGGATGTATGATAGGTTGGATGGCACAGGGGCTATAAATTCTAGTTTCGTAATTGGAGTGGATAAATTTATCCAATTTGCATGTTCGCAACAGAATCGCATGAGCGGTAATAAAGTTAGATGTCCATGTAAAAAATGTCACAACTTTAAGTTCATGGATGTTGAAACGATTAAGCATCACCTTTATAAGTCTGGATTTGTTGATAACTATTTTATCTGGAAGCATCAAGGAGAAAAAGATGTGATTGGTGAGATTTCTTCTGATCAGGATTTGAATGGTGGTGCTACACCTGAATTAGGATATGATAATCCATACCGTCAAATGATTTTTGATGCAGCTGGTCCTAACTTTCCCCAAGGTTCAAGTTGGCAATCTTTTAGCAATATTGAACCTGAGT
>JAJOOF010011327.1:0-42846 GCA_029582545.1 Solanum lignicaule
CCTTGAAAATTCCTGAAACAACTAATCACATGTGTTAGTGCACAATCGTCGCAAGTTACATGAAATCAAGCTAATAGACTCGAGATTATTCTTCAATTCAATCACGTCATGGGCAAATATTGACAACTTTGGCGTATAAATACGCCTAAGATCACCACCCCACACTTAAGACTTTGTTTGTCCTCAAACAATCTTTAGCCTATCAACTCCTTTTTTTTTTTCATAACCCTTGGACTTATCAACCCACCTTAAAATTAACCAAACACATTTAATCATGATCTTGTAGTTCACATTGGATGCCATATTTCAACAATTTCACTATATCATTATGATGCACCAAGTTACAACACACATGCTCAAAGAATGACTCTTTCATTATTTTTCCGGGCTAACGCAAACTCATACAAACACACCAAGTAGACAATCCAAACATGTGCCATGAATGCCCTCACTCATTTGTGTTTAGTATAGCCTTTCACTCCAGCAATCATATTATAAACAAGGCCTATTTTTCAAAACTTTGTACTCACTCTCACAAATGAAGTTCTTACTTCTCTTAACATGCCATAAGCTTTCCCATAGTGTATTTTCACTTTCACATTATATTTCTCAAGGAATCAAGAGGACTTCTATTTGGTTGTAATGTCGGCTTAGGGTAAGGAAGGGAATATTTAGGACTCATTTTAGTGACTACACCTCCCTAATGCACATGTCATTGCTTTGCCAACCAACATCCTACTTAACTTTTCTTTCTTCTTAGTACACACTTCATGAATATTTCCCCCTTTTTGTTGCTCCATCTTTGCCGTATATTCTCTTTTATATTTTTTTGGGATAAGGATCTGAAAAATACCCCAACTTTGGTCGGATTTGCTGTTGCGATACTAAACTTTCATGAGGACTTATTACCTCCCTAGACTATTTAATACCGTATTTTAAACATATATATTTGCCCACGTGAACATACAAAATAATGCAAAATTATAAATAGTAATGTGTCCACGTGGGCACATATATACCTTTAAAATACACTATTAAATATTTCAGGGGGTAAGAAATACGGTATTAAATAGTCTAAGGAGGTAATAGGTCCTTATGAAAGTTTAGTATCGCAACAACAAATCCGACCAAAATTGAGGTATTTTTCAGACCCTTATCCCTATTTTGTTTATATGCCTTTGCACTAGCCACCCTCAACTCAAGGCTTTAAGGTCCGAGTGAGGTGCACAATATCCTTGGTAGGACAGGGCCAATGTTTTAAGCATACTTCTGAAATAGCCACCATCAATTGGGTTGAGGTGCACATTGTCACTAAGGACCAGGGCCAAAACAAAAATTTTCTTATCCATTTATTTTCCACACAATTTAGCATTTCCACCCTTTTTCACATCAACCAACATTTTCAATCCTTCTTCTTAACATAATGCATTAAGGATTTCATTGGGATCAAAGACTTTGGTATCAATCAAAAGGGTTTCAACTTATTCATGTGGCTTAACAAACAAACAAGGCTAAAGGCTCAATGGGGCTTCACTAGGGGTAATTTCATTGGTAGGCATACAATTAGAGTCAAGAATTGGTTTTTTCAAAGAAACGCCTCAATCATATTCCCTAATTCATACAAACTACTCATTCAACACACACCAGGCAAGTTCTAGATATCAATTGGAGCAAGAACCAACAATAACTCACCACACATGGCATCACAACACACATAAGGACATATCATACTAGCATGCTCATACAACTTACATTACGGTATTGCTACACAATTAAGACCATGTAGATTTATTCAGAGTCAAAACAAAGAACACATGCTTGTTTCAAGGTTATAAATTCTTTTGCATTTTCCAATTGTGACTACCCATGACGTCTGGCTAACTCTTTCGGACATAGTTTCAAAATACCAAGGTTGGTTTTTCAATTCTACTCCCCTGCATGACTAATTTTCCCTTAAGACGGTCGTCATCCATCCATCATCGGGAACCGTCACTCCTACGATGACCCTAAGACTCAAGAAACAGTAAAACTAGTCTTAGTCTGTTCGAAGGGACTATCCTCAGTAAAAGTACCGAAAACAAACGTTGAGGAACCCAAAATAAAAAAATTGCACATAAAACTAAAACTAAAACTAGACTCGATAAAGCATTTAAAAGTTATATACAAAAGAAATATATTCTCCCACCCCACACTTAAAAATTAACACTGTCCTCAGTGCACAAATAAAACAAAAGTATAGAGATAAGAATACTCCCTCAGGCCTCGTCATCATCACGACCATTATCAAACACCATTAAGGCGGTAGCATCCTCATTTACACCATCATCCTTCTTCTCATCATCATCCATCCCCTCATCCACAGTGGCCTCGTCATCATCTAGAGGCTCCTGAAAAGCTGGCCAGTCCTACAAAGATAGGTTGCACTATCTGTCAACGAGTAGCGATCTACCAAGGTCTCCATCTCCTCATCCGTGACCGCGCGGTCCCCAATCCTAAGCTGTAGCTCTGCCATTCCGAACATACGAGCCATCACGCTGTCATCACGTGCCTGCTGCTCTTGGGCTGATAAGACAGGTCCATGAGACGTGTCGAGCGCCTTAGTTCGAGTCATATCTACTATTTTGCCAATCGAATTGGGGTGCCTAGGAACACTCATGTCTAACTCCTCCTCGATTCCCTCAGTAACCGGGTAAATCATCCCCTCATAACAAAATTGCCATCTCATATTGTTCCGAAACTTCATCATATTCTGCCTTAAAACTGCCCCAACATTTATAGGCATACCCTTTATCAGCATATAAACTAAAACTACCCTATCTCTAGTCACATCGGTAAGGTGCTTTGCCGGTAAAAACACACTACACACAATCTTCAACCAAACTCTCGCAAGTTGGTTAAAATTGGCATAATGGAGAGTAGAATGTCTCCCTGTGTCCTTACTCCTATCCCACCTAACAGTGGACTCTACCCCACACAGTGTATGACGGATATCTCTATACTGGGATGTTTCTTAAGCTTGTTAAAATCCTCAGCCTCACAATTTGGAGTGCCTAACAACAAATTTAGCACTTTAGCAGTAAATTTCACATCCTTACCCCGAATTGGCACAAATTTATTAAACTTAGTTTCAGTGAGCCAATTTGCATAAAATTCTCTCACTAGAGTCAAGTTACAATCACCCGAGTTTTCAAGCATAAATCTCAGCCCAAGAGCATTGATAGTATTATAGATAATCGGAAACTGAGATTGCAACCTTACCTCATTGATGAATTCATCCCCAAGGTACTTTGCCTCATTTTGGCACTCAAACCACTCATGCCCATACCTCTCCACAACTTTCTTTCCGAACTTTTGAAGTGGCTCCCGGCTACGTGAAGACCTGAAAGCTTCCCCTTTCCAATTTCTCTTATAACCCGCTCCGCTTGCAATATTCTTCGCCTTTGGTGCCATTTGTACCTACGTAGAATAAGAGATAATGGAGAAAAGAAAAAAAATAGAAAAAGAGGGGGGGGGGTCGGGTTTGAGCAGTGGGGGTTAAAGAGAGGAAGAAATCTTTTTAGAGAGAATAAAGTTGGGGAAAGAGTTTGAAGTGAATGGAATAAAATTTGGAGGAGGAAGAATGAGAAGTGGTTGGTGGTTTTTATGGTGGAAGTAGGTGAATGAAAATGTGTTTTGGGGGAAAGCAAATGGTGGAATGGGTTGTTAACGGAAGAATTTAGAAGGGGTAGAAGGAAGAAGAAGTAAAGTTTGAGGGATTTGAGAGAGTTGGGTCGGTTAGTTTAGAGAGAATGGGGGTATGGATTTAGTTTTGGGAATTTAAGAGGTCTAAAAATGGGTTGGGTCGGGTTTGACCCGTTTTAAACGAACTTAGCCCGAAAATCTGGGCAGTGGGGCGATGGAGGCCAAGACAAGCACACTGAAGTTCGAAGCCTGGCGCGGCGCGCCAGTCAGTACGCCGTTCATATTGTTTTTTTTTTTCATTTTTCACTATTACAAACTAAGTTTCAAATAATAAAAAATCCTATCTAGCTGAAACTAATAACAATACTTCCTAGATTCTAAGCATTTAAACTAAGCTAAAACAAAAGGTCAAACTTTAAAACAAACTACCTATCTATTACATATTGGTCACGAGTTGCCTCCCGTGTAGCGCTTGATTTAACGTCATGGCTCGACTCAGCTTGGATCATTCGTCATTCAGCTCAAGAGCCTCCCGATCACGATCCGCATATTCACCAAAGTAGTGCTTAACTCTTTGCCTGTTCACCAAGAACGTTGGGCCATGTTCACCTTTAAGTTCAACTGCACCATGTTGTGTCATTCTTACCACTTCGAAAGGATCACTCCATTTAGACCTTAGTTTTTCGGGGAATAACATTAGTCTTGAGTTAAAAAGTAATACCTTTTCTCCCGGAGTGAAAGTGCGAGTAACTATGTGCTTGTCATGCCACCTTTTCGTCTTTTCTTTGTAAAGCTTGGCATTCTCATACGCATGGAGCCTAAACTCATCAAGTTCTTGTAGTTGATCCAGACTCTTCCTACCGGCTAGCTCGGGGTCCAGATTTAACCTATTTATCGCCCAATAAGCTTGGTGTTCTAGTTCTATTGGAAGATGACATGCTTTACCGAACATTATGTGATATGGAGAAGTCCCTATGGGTGTCTTGTATGCAGTCCTACATGCCTACAATGCATCATCCAACTTCTCAGACCAATCCTTTCTTTGAGCATTCACCATTTTCTGCAAGATCTTCTTCACCTCTCTATTCGAAACTTCCGCTTGGCCACTTGTTTAAGGATGGTAAGTTGTAGCAACCTTATGACGAATACCATTCTTCGCAAAAAGATTCTTCACGAGATGGGTAATAAAATGCTTACCTCTATCACTTATGATCGCCCTTGGAGTGCCAAACCGAGTAAAGATATGCTTCTTGATGAACTTAATCACGACTCTTGAATCATTCGATGGAAGAGATACCGCCTCAAGGATATATTGGTTTCCATTAGATGGTGGGAAGGGACCTATGAAGTCAATACCCCACACATAAAAAATTTCCACCTCAAGAATGTTACTTAGTGGCATCTCATGTCTCCTCGATATAGTACCCAACCTTTGGCATTTACCACATCCCTTCACAAAAAACAATAGAATCTTTAAATAAAAAGGGCCAAAAGAAACCAGATTGTAGTACCTTATACGCCATGCGCTCTCCTCCATGGTGACCTACATATGGGCTAGAATGACAACTTTCGAGCACTTTCTTTACCTCATACTCCGGAATACATCTTCTCACCACCCTATCCACTTCTTGCTTAAATAAGAACAGTTCATCCCAGATATAGAACTTAGCATTATGATTGAGCTTTTTCTTTTGTTAGGTGGTTGCACCCGGATGGTATTCTCCACTTACTATCAAATTCACTATGTCTATACACCAAGGCACTTGAGAGATATCTAGTGCCATTAACTGTTCATCCGGAAACTCTTCTCGGATTTGTTCCCCTTCATGGACATGTGAAAAATCTTCCAACCTAGACAAATGATCAGCTATTTGGTTCTCAATACCTTTTCTATCTTTGATCTCAAGGTCAAATTCTTGGAGAAGCAGTATCTACTGAATCATCCTTGATTTAGCATCCTTCTTATTGAATAAGTACCTAATAGCTGTATGTTCAGTAAAAGTAATCACCTTGGTACCTACCAAATACGATCTGAACTTGTCGAAGGCAAACACTTGAGCTAGCATCTCCTTCTCAGTCACTATGTAATTAGCTTGTGCATAATCCAAGGTCTTGCTTGCATAATAGATCGAATGGAACACCTTATCTTTTCTTTGTCCCAACACTACACCCACTGCTACGTCGTTTGCATCACACATGAGTTCAAATGGTAATTCCCAATTAGGAGCAATTAAGATAGGAGCCTCAATCAAGTACCTCATCAATATCTCTAAAGCTTTCAAACACTTTGTCACGACCCAGGGGTACCCCTTAGACGTAACATGACGTACTTGACCCCGAAGGGGTCTCATACAAGCCCTTTGTATCATAACATAGGTAATATAATGAAAAATACGGAACAATTTAAAACTTTTACAATTGAAGTCATATTTCATAAAAGCAACAAGCGGGAGTCTTTCTATACTCTTTGTCTCAAACCATCTAATACAATTTTAGAATAAACTCTTGGGACACAACCCATACAATAGTCTAAGAATATAAATAAATGACTTAAAGGTAAAGTGGTTGTTGTCTTCGAATCTATGAGGACTCACTAAGGTGTTCAACTCTTCTAGATCCTTGAAACCTAGCCACCAAAGCAACTCAAGCCTCCAACCCTACATTTGGTTAGAATGTAGGCAATATGAGTTAGTACAAAATGTACCAAGTATGAAAGCTAGCACAACATTATAAGAGCATCTCAAATGGTTAGTCAACATAAGATATAAGCATAAGAGATAATAACATGATCATAACATAATCAATGTAGCCATATAATAATCATCAACACAAACATCATATAAAAACAAGTCAACATACGATATATATATTTAATGAGCATTGGAGATACATCATGTTCATGGCATAGTCTATACTTAGACTTTCATGGTTACATACCTCAACCTTAAGTCCTTCATATTACAAGAGAACTATTTCCCATGCCACCTCCAAATAGACTTGTGCAATGCAAGGATAACATTCCATACTACCATCTAAGCTAAGTACCTCTCTTTGGTCATTCTTGGGCATAGTCCACCTTCATATTCAAGACTTAGGTCTTCATGTCATCTTAATTATAATCTATGTACATGGTCAACTCTTAAGCTTCTCTATGCCATAAGGATACCATACTTCTAAGTAACCCCAAGACACACTTTTGCAATGCATGAAAGGCATCCCATACTACCCTTCACACTAAGCATAGCCTTGAAGTCATCCTAGTTATATTCACCCTACTTTGGCCTCATTATTAGCTTAACTCTTATAACTAAGGAAATCTATCACCTTTAGTCAACTATAACTAGGAAAGGAAACTCTAACCCAATCCTATCTCAAGACTTCTCTATAGTGACCCTAAGTCATACTTGTGCAATGCATGCATAGCACCTCATAATACTACACACGCTAAGTACTACCTTTAGGTCCTCATGCTAACACTTTATGGTTTGGAACCTAGTTCATCTCTTTAACTTTAGAACACTATGAGGTACTCTCTTAAGCACCATCTTAGTTTATTAATAACTTGAACCCTATGAGATACTCTCTTAAGTATGTCTAAGTTCCTTCTTCACATGGACCCTATGAGATACTACCTTAAGCATGTCTAAGTCCACTTATACTCTTGAACACTATGAGGTACTTCATTAATAAAGTTTTAGTTCAATTATGCTTTAGAACACTATGAGATCTTCAAAAGCATGTCTTAGTTCATAGGATATGAAGATTGCTACTAGGAACCTTAACTCAACTATGTGAAGGCCCCCATCTCATGAGACCTAACTTTGGGAAAACCCACACTCTACTACGTAAGAGTTCCCCCTTTGACTTGGATAGTCCTCACATCAACTAGGTGTGGCTCTCCTTTCTTCTTGGAGTCCGGACCCTATATTGTGTGACACTCCATCTCATTTTCAATATCCACTTGAGGCCAAGAATACACCTCAAGGTTTACTTGTTAAGCCTTGCTTAAAACTCATCTCTCATGGAAGGATTTCCTTGACAATCAATCCATGTTCAAGTGATTCTATCACTTACTACTACCAAGCATTCCTAAGGTAGGTTAGGCGAGTATAGGCCTTTCACCAAATTCAACTTATTAGACTTCTATTCTCTTTTAGACTTTACTCTAAAATTCTTAGCAACACTAGGTAATCACATTAGCTTTATCTTAAAGACCTAGCTATTAGGATCACAACCGTACTCTCAAGGTTTCTTTTTTAATCTCTTCTTTATATCTAGATTTCAAGGTAATTTGATCACATTCTTCATTACTAGGTGATTCTAGTCTTAATTGATCATAAAGATTCAATTCTAACTTTACAAGTCAAGATCAACCATATACAATAGAGTCTAGTTCCATTCATGATTATATGATCCTAACTTTGATCAATTACAACACACAACATTGAATTAGGAAGATCACATATGAACCTTCAACTTTGCCTCTAATGGCATAAACCCACAAAGATCACATTCATCAATTTGGATTAGGGTTTACCATAGAAACACATGAAATCATCACATTATAATTAATCAAAGCTAAACCCCTTTATACTTTGAACACTATGAGATACTCTCTTAAATATGTCTAAGTTCCTTCTTCACATGGACCCAATGAGATACTACCTTAAGCATGTCTAAGTCCACTTATACGTTTGAACACTATGAGGTACTTCATTAAGTAAGTCTTAGTTCAATTATGATTTAGAACACTATGAGATACTTCAAAAGCATGTCTTAGTTCATAGGATATGAAGATTGCTACTAGGAACCTTAACTCAACTATGTGAAGGCTCCCATCTCATGAAACCTAACTTTGGGAAAACCCACACTCTAATACGTAAGAGTTCCCCTTTTATCTTGGATAGTCCTCACATCAACTAGGTGTGGCTCTCCTTTCTTCTTGGAGTCCGGACCCTATCTTGTGTGACACTCCACTCATCTTCAATATCCACTTGAGGCCAATCATACACCTCAAGGTTTACTTGTTAAGCCTTGTTTAACACTCATCTCTCATGGAAGGATGTCCTTGACAATCAATCCATGTTCAAGTGATTCTATCACTTTCTTCTATCAAGCATTCCTAAGGTAGGTTAGGTGAGTATAGACCTTGCACCACATTTCAACCTATTAGACTTCTATTCTCTTTTAGACTTTACTCTCAAAGCCTTATCAACACTAGGTAATCACATTAGCTTCACCCTAAAGACCTAGCTATTAGGATCACAACCGTATTCTTAAGGTTTCTTTTTTAATCTCTTCTTTATACCTAGATTTCAAGGTAATTTGATCACATTCTTCATTACTAGGTGATTCTAGTCTTAATTGATCATAAAGGTTCAATTCTAACTTTACAAGTCAAGATCAACCCCATACAATAGAGTCTAGTTCCATTCATGATTATATGATCCTAACTTTGATCAATTACAACACACAACATTGAATTAGGAAGATCACATATGAACCTTCAACTTTGCCTCTAATGGCATAAACCCACAAAGATCACATTCATCAATTTAGATTAGGGTTTACCATAGAAAAAGATGAAATCATCACATTATCATTAATCAAAGCTAAGTCAATCATAATTGGGTGATATCCACTATATTGGAATCACACCCAAACCCTACCCACAATGCAATCACAACCCTAGCTAGAATTGGGTTTTTGAGTTCACAATTGAGGGATTACTAAAGGGGATCCATGGGTGGAAGAACCCATGGATGATTAAGCTTCACATACCTTCAATCAAAGCCCAAACAAAGCTTGAATCAATGGTGAAAATCGCCCTAAGCTGCTGCCCCAACTTCCTTTCCTTTTCTTCTTCTTCTAGAGAGAGAATTTCTTGGGGAATAATTTGGGGTCTTAAGATGAATGAGCTAATGACTTAGTTTTAGGGGTATATTAACTATTTATAGGAGGGTAATTAATTAACTAAACGTCCACCCTAACCCCTAAACTAATTACTAAACTAACCCTCAAAGCCTAACTTAAAACTAAACTACCGAAAAGTGGCAGCATCCACGACTCCCCATCCACGGACCGTGGATGGGTCTACTTAACGTGGTTTGGGTCCATCATTTGTACCTGGGGCTCAAAACTTGCAAGCCAACTCAGGCTTGACCCACGACCATGAACCACGGGCCGTGGACCAGTCTACTGGCCGTGAATGGCCAACCGTGGTTCATCAAAAGTGGACTATTTTGGGGTCCTGCTCAAGGACCCCTTGGGTGGTCCTTGGGGAGTCGTACCCGGACGTTTAACCCCTAAACATTTCATTCTAAGTACGGGAACCGTTTCTTTGAGTTTTAACCCTTATACAACACTCCAAAACTCCACTACAAGACTTTACAACACACTAGTTCAACTCACTAAAATATGGGGGGTTACATTAACCCCCACTTGGGAACATTCTTCCTCGAATGACACTTTAAACACTTTATAAAGTCTAAAATCTAACTTAGCAGCCCATTATGCATGCACTACATCTAATGCACATAATCAAGGAAGAAAACCTCAAATTCCAAGCTAAATACACACAATGCAACACAAGGGAGTAGGAACTACTTCTACCAACTCATAATGCATCAAATCTTATATCTACTCATTTTCAAGGAGGAACTAACATATCCTAGCTAAAACATGCTCAACACACACTCATGGAGCGTAAAATGTAACTTCTCATAAAAGCATCTATTCAAGGAGAAACCCTCAAACTCCAACCACTAAGGCATGTTCATAATCAATTCATGAAGTTTATATGCAAGTCTTATTCAAATGCATTACAACATGAGGAAACAATGCAATTAAGTCATTTCTATCAAGACCTAAGCATTTCATGAACATGCATCACATAAGAGGATCATGGAAACATACTATTCACACATGACTTCATATACAAGCAAATCAAGAGGAACTTATCATCTCAAGCTTGAATGAGAGTAGAAGGAAATGATGAGGACATCAAAACATCTCATTGGCCCTTGGCCTCCGAAGTAGCACTCTTAACCATATTCCTTACTAAAGTACACTCCTTACCAATCTATGGAACAACTTCCTTGTTCTTCTATTTTTTGACTTACCGGTCTAAGACCTCTACCGGTACTTATAAATTAGAGAGGTTCTTACTAAGCGACTAAAGCTCACAAGCAACCTTACTAACCCCACTCAAGATCTCACATGAGCCTAACAAACCGGGACTAAACTTCTCATACTCACCACACCTCTCAAGGTGAACATTTCTAGGAACTCTAATTCATGAACATCACTTAGATATCACATCTCCACACAAAATGATTCTAAACCATGGTGAATTACACTTCTATCCTTCTTAGAGGAGTCTATTCACTCAACCTATCTAGGCATTACTCAAAAACCCTATTCAACCAATCTATCAACATACTTCAAAACTCATCATGACTAGGTCGGGTCTACAAATAACTAAACATAACCACACAATAACCTTGCTAGATAGGCACACTATCCCCCACTTGGGAGTAAGCCAACACAAACTTTTCGAAACATCATGTATACTAAAAACAACTTCAAAGTCTATCATCTCAAATCTTACCAAGTCACATAGCCATAATTGACATTTCAACAAACCTTTCTCCCTCACTCCTAGTAGCATAAACCCTCCTAATAGTCACATCCTAAAGACCATCGAATAAGGGATAAGAGAGAGAGCTTATAGATCTATGACACGACTTGGAGAATAAAGAAGTGAGATTTTTCCTAAGCATCCAATAGCCTCCTATTCATAAAATGCCTGCTAATATGCGGTTATCCGATAATCAAATATTTGGCTAAATTTATTTGGCTTAATTTGAATTGAACTATTTTTATAATTAGAACCATTTTAAAGGGGACAAGGGGAAGTATGGAACTACTATCTAAGTGAGATGTCTTGCAAATTTGTTCTATAAGTTTTGTTAAAGGCGACTGATTCAATTAAAGTGTTAAATAAAAAATGGGTGTCTTTCAGGGATTTTGAATTTTTAAAACCTTAAGATTAAGTAGCAGATATTGGCAAGAAAACAAACACAATAAAGTAAAGAGGGAAAAAGACTTGGGCCCAAATCTAGTTTTCTTGTCCGCCTTTGCCAGCATTTGGGCCCATTTCATTTTGGGCCTTTGGCCCATTTGAATCACATGTACCTGTCCTAAACTAACAAAAATAGATATCTTTCTTTTAGACCTTAGGCCCAATTCCTCCACCAGTCCTAAGAACTAACAAGTAATAGCAAATAAGTGGGCTTAGGCCCAAAATAAAAAAAATACAATTTCTGAAATTTAGGGGCTTCTTTGGCCTACTTCTGTTGTATCCGGGGGCTGTATCACACTATATATCATCTCCAAACGCCTGTACATTGAATTCATGGACTTGTTCTTTGATTTTTCGTAGCTAGCCGACTCAAGAAATAACGCTATTGGGCCTTCGAGGCCTAATCAGGATGCAAATGAGGAAAGAAGTCCATGGGACTCGAGGCAGATTCATGCAAAATAAGAGAAGGAAAAAGGAGTAGCATATAATAATATATGACTATAAACTAACATTCTAACAATTAAGCTAGTAGACAAGCCCTTGCAGATTTTATTCAGCATGTATAAAATGAGAAGAGCTAACATAAATATAACTACAACAAGACACGGATTTAAGATAAACAAATAGAAAGAGAACTATGAATTAAACGGAAGAGGACACCAATGAGTATTTGATCCTAGAAAGATGGCTATTGCCCATGATCTAACCATAACAAATAATACCAAATATTATGAACAAACTAAAATACCACACAAAAGCAGGAAGAGATTGAAATTCAAAAAAACTACTAGCAATAAAATTTGCATGATTTTTACCCATGGATAAAGAAACAAATCAACACCAATAAATTCAACAAAAGAGTAGGGGAAGAAATAGACATGTTTGTCATTTTCTCAAAGAAATGAATCCAAATAGTAAGCCTATCATGCAACTAAAGAATAAAGAATACTAATCAAATTGAGTTAAACATAAAAATTGAAGAGGCAAACATTTAGAGCTAAACTAAAATCAATGTTAAAAGAGCCAATACAGATTAAAACTTTTCAAGAAATCAGTTTGCAAGGCCGAAATTAGCAGCATAAACGAACTTGGCTCTCTCCTGGCAGATTCCAAACTAAAACAACTCAAACTCTTGTAACTTAACAGATAATCCAAAGAAAAACCCAAAAAATAATATTATGACCTTCATATTTGAACTAAAATCATAAATTTTAAGCAAAAAAAAATGACAACTTGGTTAACTAGGGGGTACAAATAATTTGCTGTAAGAAGAAGCAAAAAAAAGATAGTAAATATAAACGGATGCATTTATTTTTTAGGAGTAAAAGAAGTACCCAGATCAAGTGCCAATCTGCTCTAATAGCACGAAGACTAAACCTTTAGCGAGATTAAACATCTATGGCTAAAAAATAAACAATTAAAACAGTATGATTTCATAAGGTAAACCTACCAAACTTGACAAGAAAGTAACTTTTTTTTAAACACTTACTACAGTTAATGTAAAAATAAACGAAATCTTAAGATTACAATTTCATGAAACAAAGCAGAATCTTTGCCATTAAGATGATTTCGAAGAGAAGATATGTAGCAAGCACCTTAGATTCAAATGGAGATATGATCCTAAAGGAAACAACACGTCAAGAAGATTTAAACCAAAAAATGTAAATTATGACTCTTTTTTTATAAGCTTACACACACTAAATGAACTAAGCATATTCATGAATTTGGAATGACATATATAAGACAAATGAGATAGAACAATCATGTGTGAAGATAATACAGTGAAGTCGTCAACTACATATTTAGAAAACACACCAACGACTGAAAACTCAAATCATTACTAAAACGAGTTAACTCCTACTTCAATCACATTTCATATATCACGAGACAAGCTCAAACTTAACTAAAACGAATGCACAACTACTTCATCAAATGGATTGTTAACCAAATTAAAGTAAGGGAAGAGAGGAAATTACCCTTTTCGAGACAGCGAACTAGATGAAATGAGCTAATCATGAAGACGATTCCACCATCAAAATGAGACTCCGCAAAATAGCAAAAGTGTCGAGTTTAATAAAGAAACCGTAAGTTGAGTACTCTATATCTTACTTATCAATTTTTGGGTCTATTTTTGCCTAAAAAATCTGTGTATTTATATGTATCCTTTCCCTTGTATCGACTCAAAATTCCCAAACCCTAACAATGAAGAAGGAATGGGTTTATATAGAGGGAGATTAAGGTTGATATTTGGGGGGAAATCGAGAGGGAGAAAGGGTGAAATCAAAATTCAAAATCTCTCGAGGATAAGATTGGGACGATTGGCATTTGTACAATTCTTCAACGGAAACAAAAGGATGACCACTTGATTTCGAGCAAGGACGAGCGAGGCGAGGGGATCACTCCACCTGGCATTGGCGCTTGTACGAATTGTCGAGGGAAAAAGGAAGACGACGAGAAAATGCAGCGTACTTTTGTACGCGTAGACACCGTGAGCCTGTCGTGTACTCGCCGCTGCTTTCTGTCTATTTGACGCCCTCTGGAGTCGTTGTTGGAGTTTGTTCACGTTACTGCATTGTTGATTGTTGACGTTGTGAACGCTGGAAGGTGCTTCTGCTTGTTGACGCGTTAACTTTGGGAATGAGTTGCTGTTAATGCTGGGTTTCTTTTTGTGAATAGAAAAAATGGGTTAGGTCGGGTATATTTGGTGGGCCGAAATTGGAAAGCAAAAAGGGAATTGGGTCTGGGGACCAAGGGTTGTTGAAATGTGATTAGCCCAAAACATAGAATTAAAATGAGTTGAAGGCATGGAAGGAAGTGGTTAGAATTGCTATTAAGAAAATGAATTTCAATTGTGGCCATTTAGAGTTAACAATTTAGCCAAATTGAGTTTAATTGAAATAAGATTTAAGAGAGAATATTGAAATACAGCCGAGTTTTCAACACTGATCCCACCTACATATCCCTTAACGTAGGGAATCAAACTGCTTGCAGTTCGACTCGATCGGTTGAAAATGGAATCTTTTATGCAAGATAACCTTTGGTTATGGAAGAGTTACAAAAAAGTCGAGAATGAAAAAGAGGCTGACAAACTCTTAGCCATGAATGTGGTGCACTGCACACCTATAATTAAGAACTTACACAGACATAATTTTCCAAAGCTCTTGGTGCATTGTCACTCGGATTGAAAAGTCTCTTCCGGTGAACATTAAGAATTTTCGGATACGAAACTGAAATCGATAAACCTAAAGAAAAACCCACATGCCTTCTCATAGGGGTGTGGTTTGATTGTGGTGGAAGTCGTTCCTCAGCTCGCGTCCTAGGAGTTTGATACTCCTCTTCGGACTATATCCCAGTTTGCTGCTAAGAAAAAGTTCCACGTTGTGCTGCATCCTTGTTGATGTCGTCCGCACATGTGGTTTGATTTGAGAATTCATCTTCTTGGATGCTCTCGACAAAGTATGAAATAAACTTGTTAGTAGAATCTATAATTGGAAAAAATGCTAGAATCTCTTACGATGCTTTTCAATTACTCTTGCTTTGAAAGAAGACGTATAGATATGTTCAGTATATGTCTGCACACTCAAAGTAAACAATTAGTAGACATAGTGCCGCTTTAGTTAGCGGCTTATATCAAACAATAAAGAAAAATCATTCATATAGCAAATGAGAATATCTTAATGAATAGGCGTAAACATATTTTCAACTAGATGAGAAAATAAAGAAGTATTGAGAGTAAAAGATAATGGGTACCGCTTTCGAACACAATATGTCCATTACAACTCATGATTGCCGAGGATCTGGAGATGTCATTGCTTGTTTTCTGCATGGCAAACTCAGATGATCTCTGCAACGAGCTAGATGGCTCAATGATTATCCAACTGTAATAAGGTGGATGGCTCGATGATTATCCAACTGTAATGAGGTGGATGACTCAATAATAGTCCAACTATAACGAGGTGGATGGCTCGATGAATATTCGCTCCTCAGCTTGGGCTAAGAAAAAGTTCCACATTGTGCTGCCTCTTTTCTGATATTGTCTGCACCTGTGGTTTGATTTGAGAATTCATCCTCTTGGATGTTCTCGACAAAGAATGAAATAAACTTGTTAGCAGAAACTATAATTTAAATAGGGAAGTGATATGTTTTACCGTATTCAGCAAATGTTCTTTTCTAAATGTTGTGACGTCAGCCTCCATCGGTTTTGACACAGTAGATGATGACTTGATATGATGTGGATGACGATGCGTCATTGATAGGATGATGATGATCCACTGGTAAGATAATGCTGCTACATGATATGATGATGATGTCGATGCTCCATTGATAGGATAATGTTTGATGACCCATCAGTGGGATGATGTTGATGCTCCATTGATAGGATGATGATGCTTCGTTGATGATCCATTGGTAGGATGATGTTGATCCATTGACAGGATGATGTTGATCCATTGATAGGATGATGATGATTTGTTGATGATCCATTGGTAGGATGATGTTGATCCATTGGTAGAATGATGTTGATCCATTGATAGGAGGATGATGCTTCATTGATGATCCATTAGTACGATGATGTTGATCCATTGGAAGGATGATGATATTCCATCGATAAAATGACGATGATGTCCTTCTCGGTGGTGGTACTATCTCACTTGATAATACTGTAGAAATGTCCCTCTATGTGGTCGTATTATCTCATTTGATAATACTATTGAAATGTCCCTCCGGGAGGGTTTCACATTACCGTTTCTGATATCAACGCGATTTGTGATATTTCTTCAAATGTTCTTGATTCTGAAAAATGTAATTTGATGTCATTGTAGATGCTTGTACATGTTGAGAGTGATGCTTTCACTTGTTTATATTTGAACATTTGTAATCATTGTGACTCATGCTTTGTTGGAAATTTGAACGAGGTGTTGTTGCTTATATTCTGAACTGTTTTTTTCTTCTGAAAAACATTCAATGACTTTCCTGCATCCACAAAAAAGTTGTCAATTTTGGGGAGCTCCTCACCTTTTTGACTTCTCTATATTCATTGAATGGAGGAATAAGATGATCTTGAGGCAAACATATAGACCTGCATCCACAGAAAAATTGTTAGTTTTTAAACAAACTGATCTGTGTTGAGTTTTTCAGTCACTTGCTCCTTGTCTTGCTATCTTCGTTTAATCACTCCGATCTCTTGCTTCTCGATAGACATAAGATGAAATTATACAAAATGTTTGACATATCAAAGCATAAAAAAAAGATTTTCAAAAATCAACTTGGGAAAGGTGATTGTCAAATGTCATGTCATGCATAGCTTAAATGAACGTCCTTGGTTCGAAACTTCGGTGTATCCGATAGCTTGTTCTGGAGAATTCAAAAATCCTTAAAACTTGGGAAATTTCTTACACGGTCCTCCCGAAATTTGCTATAATTGAAAGGTTTTGCAGTTGACTCTGAAATCCAAAGGTGTCAGAGATTATTGCAGTTGACGATGAACTTTGACGATGCTTGAGATATTTGAAGTCAGCTTTAAACTTCTAATATGCTTGAAATATTTAAAATTTACCTCAAACTTCTAGTGATGCTTGAAGAAATTTTGGAGGCCATCCTCAAAAATTTCTATCCCAGTTAGATATCTTGAGGTATCTCAAACTGTTGATATATGACTTGTAGAATTTTTGAGACCCTCTCAGAAATTTTGTCCTAGTTGCGATTCTCAATGTATCTTCAGTCTTGACTTGTTGGAAAAGATCTTCTTCTCGAGAATTTTTGAGCCCCTTTCAAAAATTTTGTCCCAGTTTTTATTGTAAAGAGAAATAGAAATCTTATGGGAGATATGACCGAGCCGTTAAGGTGCCTATAGATCCCGTTGATGCAGGAATAAAGTCAAACGTAGTTCTCCTTCTTGAGGATTAACAAAAATAAGAAAATAAAGCAAGGAACCGACCGAGGCCGACATAGGCTGCCTATGTATCTCATTGTTAAGAATTCAGGTCGAACGTAGTTCAAGTACAAAGAAAATAGAAAAAGGGGTAAAAGGGTGACCGAGTCTGACATAGGCCGCCTACGTATCTCATTCTTGAGAATTCAGGTCAGACGTAGTTCATTACAAGAGGGATAAAATTCTAAACAAAGCGATTACAAGCAAATAAAACGATTACAAGGAAAGAAATAAAAGAAACTCTAAATCTTCAAATATAACAACTCTTGATAGCATCTGAGTCGATTGGCAATTTGAGATGAATGTCTATGTTCAACCACGACATGTGATCAAACAAATGCATCGATGTATTTTCTAAATAAACTGTTGAATTCTCTTTTCCAAGCTTCTCTTAAATGGACCTGATTCTGACTTCTTTAACACAATCACCCTTTCTTGAGTTACAATTTCTGTCTCATCCAGATTCAACTTACCCTGAGTTTCGAACTATTTCAAATCTTTGACAAAGTGTTTGAATATCATGATCTACCTGTCATACTCTTCAAACTCATCTTCATCTACCCCATTTTGTTCATTCAACTTGTGACATGACATGATATTGATAGGTTTAAAAAAATATTTTTACTGAAACCAAAAACAAAGACTGTTAGATAGAAAAATTAAAGCAAGCAAAATTAATTTTCACAATAGAAGAGGCCTTCATTAAAAATAAGGAAATACGAATTTTGGCTAGGACCATGAGCCATTTTGCCTTTTTCAAAACATTATGAGGGAAATTAAAACATAATTAGGTAAAATAACACAAAAGGTGGGTTCCGGGCCTCGTTCGGACTACCCCCGATTTTAGAAATAACATAAGATTCATCTTTGTCTATCAAGATGAACGAGAAATCAAGAGTGGAGTGGAAGTCCAATTAAGAACTTGCTTCATTAGCTCGGCATCTCATATGCTTGGTGTCTCGATCATCTTCTTGGGCGCAACATCACCTTCTTCAAAAAGAGCCCCAATTCCTTCTCCAAAATTATCATCATTGTCATATTCCACTACCAGAAAGGACTGACATAAATGAGGCACATACTCTAGTGGAACATGATTAATCCCCTTCTTGTTCTAACCCTCTCTTGACACAAAAGCAAAAGCTTGATGGAGTGTCATGCTCGTAAAATTTAGTTTCTCACTTATGCTCGGAGAAGCTACAACTTTCTCAAGGTTGCAGGACTAGCCGGAACTATCATTTTGCCGTGCACTAATCCTTCTCCGTCTCTATCATGTTGATAGTGACGCCTCCATAGTTTGCCAGAGGATTACTGTTGATGTTGGGTACAACGGTCCTGACCACTTTCTGGTCGATCAAGTTCTGGATCATGTTCTTTAAGTTAATACAATCCTCAGTATCATGCCCAACACTGTTGGAATGATACGCACACCTTCGATCGGCTCGGTAGAACCTAGAGCTAGTATCGACTGGCTTGGGCTTGACCGGATGAATAATACCTGCCGCACTCAATCGCTCAAACAACTTCGTCCAACTTTCAATGAGAGGAGTAAAATTTCAAGCAGGTTTCTTCTCAAGACGTGGACGAGGAGGATCATAATGACCTTGTTGAGGTGGAGGCATTTGACAATAGTTTTGAGCATTTTGATGGAGAAGGGCTTGAGACTTTGGGTCAATCATGTTAATAGCGAATCCTCCACAATTCAACAGTGAATTAACATTGGCATTGGAAGTGACAACTTGAAGAGTAACAATTCTTTGATCAATCAAGTCATGAATTTTATGCTTCAAGTTGATGCAATCCTCAGTGGTATGTCCAGCACCTTCTGAATGGTAAGCACAATGAAGATCGGGTCGGTGAAGTCTGGAATTGACATTGACATTTTTTGGATCAATTGTTTGTATCAGACCAACCATTTTCATTCTCTCAAAGAGTTGGGTTCGACTTTCAACCAAAGGATTAAAGACTCGAGAAGGTTTCTTCAAATACTCATAACAAGAAAGATTGTAATTATTTTGCGATGGCAGAGGTACTTGACGATAAGTTGGATGGTTTTGGTGAGTAGGTGCTGGTGTTAGAAAATTTTGATATTGTGGAGCTTGGTAGCTATGAGGGGAAATTTGGGTAATTTACCAAGTGGCTTGGTAATTCGGATAATTTGGTGGTAGAACTTGGTAGTTTGGTCGTATGGGGTAAGGACTTTGTGGAGCTAAATGGTAGGTTTTTGGATGGTATAGGCTTTCGAACATTTAGGCCGGCATGCCTCTTTGGTTTTTGGCTCGATTCAAATGAGATAGAGGAAACATCTTCCCTCTTCCTCCTCAATGGTCCCGAGGATTCATCTTGGGGAGTCATTCGGATGATTTTTCCGGTCTTGAGACCGTCTTCAATAGCTTCACCAATTTTGACTATCTCATTGAACTTTCCTCCTAAAATGAGCAACATCCTATTGTAGTACTCCGACTCTTGAATGCGCACGAAGACTTCAATAATTTCTTTCTCAATCATAGGAGGCCTAACCTTTGCAACCTCTCTTCCCCAACGATAGGCATATTCTCGGTAGCTTTCAGTAGAATTTTGTTTGATTCTCTCCAAATAGTATCGATCAGGGATGAATTCTATATTGTAACCAAACCTATCAATGAAGTCCTTAGCCAAAGCATTCCAACTTGACCACTGCTTGATTTCTTTATAAATAAACTATTCCAAAGCTTCTCCTTTTAGACTTCGACTAAAGAGTCGCATTAACAAAACTTCATGTTTCTCAACTCCAATAAGTTGATCACAATAAGCGCTTAAATGAGTCAAAGGATTTTCAACTCCACTAAAAGTATCAAATTTTGGTACTTTAAAACCTTCTGGGAGCTCTAAATGTGGATGACGACACATATCTTCATAATTCAACCCCACAATGTCTGGGGTGTATTGAATGTACTTCATTGCTTTCATAACATCCTCTCTGATGCTTTGCTCAACCTTTCCACTTATGACCTTCCACTCCTTCTCCTTTTTCTCATAATGATCGGGTTCAAAATGTGTGGTAAAGGGAGGGTACAATTCAGGCGATATTGGAAGATGAAATGTGTTTTTTAGAGGTATGGGTTGAGTGATCGGTGGGTCTTGAGCAATTTGAGTAGGGATTTGATGGATCAGAGGAAAATTCTGGAAAACGTTGGTATTTGGATTTTGAGGAGTAGGTAACTCTTGGTGTGAAGAGCTAGCATGATTTGGGTTAGGGGTGGTTAAGTCGAGGAGAGGTTTAGGAATCGTAGAGGTGGATGAATTGTTTGGAAAATGCTCGCATGTTGGATCCGAAGTAGGAAAATGGAGTGGAGGTCTTCCATTGTCTGGAGTAGGAGTGTCGGCAACAATAGCCAGATTCGTCAAATCTCTGGTCTTATCCATTTCAGCAATCTGTTGAAACAATTGAGCAATCAACTTGTTCTGTTCAGCAATGATGGGGTCATTCACAGTAATTTCGGTCAAATCAGTGTTTTCAGCATTTTCGACCACTTTTTCTTTGCCTTTTGACAAACATTGGTCGGGGAAGGAATCTTTAGGGTCTTTGGACCTTGTGAAGTATGGATGTTCAGCCATTTTCTCAACACAGATCAGTTTTGGGTACCTGACAAAGAAAAATAACTCAAAAGATAAACGTGTTAGTCAATGTAGATGATAAATAATTCAAAATATCACACACATAGTAAACACATAAAAGTTGCTTCATTTGAAGATAGACTAGCCCACATATATAGAAAAATGACTAAATAGACAGGAATTTATCTATTTGATTTTGAGATTAGCGAATTAGAAATGTCGACTTGAGTCGAGACAAAGTCGATTGCATTGTCGTACTTCTGATTTTCGATTGAGATAAAATTTCAATCTCATTGCAGGAGTTGGAAAAGATAGGATTTCTCAAAATGGAGACCGAGCCTTGAAAGGCTGCCTACATATCTCACAAAGGAGAATTTAAGTCATGCGTAGTTCGACTCTTGAATTTCTTTTCGATTTGAGATAGAGGGTTAACCTTTATTCCGAAATGAGAAAGTAAGATTTGAAAAATGAAGTTCGAATTTTGTTGAGAAACTAAAGACTTAAAGAGTATTTGGACGCACTTTTGATAGTAACTCGATATTTGTGTGGGATTCTAGAAAATTTCCAAAAGAGTAGGCTAGCACATTTTCAAATAAAGCAACATATTCACAGAAACAATTATAACACATAAACAATTATTGCGCGTTCTAAGCAGATATGTGACCCTTTTATGCCAAGGGTAAGTCTAACGATTTGAATGATGTATAGCTTCATTTGAAACATTTCATTGCCCTAAAAACCCAGATTTATACAAATTTTGTGAATAAACAGAATGAGGATACATAATGGGGAAATAGGATACAAATAATCAGTCCCACGCAGGAGTACCATCCTAGGCTATGCCTCCAAAGAAGGTCCTTCGATCTTGATTTCTTGTCATCTCCGAATGTCCACACTTTAAGATGGAATAATATCTTGTATAACTCCTTCTTCGACTAGAACAAACTATCAAACTGCCAACCCCAAGGAACAATGGTGTGCCAAATAACGTATACAACCTTCAAATTTAAACACATAAATATGAACGTTCGTTTAGGCCGTGGGCCATTTTGGACTCAATGTAGTCTTTCTAATGGGCCTAACACGCCTTGGGTGTTGGGTTATCTTAGTTCAATGCGCTAAAAATGATTTGGTTTCGCTCTACGCTAGTTGACTAAGAGTTGGTTTAGACAAGACCTGGTTACCCGAGTTAGACAAACTACGGGGTGAAGTATAATAAACGACGTTGGATGACCACAAACCAACCACTCGTTTTTCACTTCAAAAGAACTTGAAGGTGCTTTTCTGAAGGACAGTCGTGGAAAGCCACGTAACCGCCTTATTTTCTAATGCAAACTATTTACCGTTTGGCGGAATCGATGCCATGAAATGTCACAATTTATAATTTACAAGAATTAAAACAAGTAAGCAATTTAAACAAATAGCCAAATAAGTTAATCTGAAGGTTAGAACCTATTCAACTCTCCAGCAGAGTTTCCATTCTATTTTATTTAAAAATGAATTTAGACTGATTTTAGAGTCGCCACTTAATTTTAAAAGTAAAATTAAGAAAACTATTGTTTACAAAAGATTAAAACAGAAAATCTAATGAAAACTTAAAAGGATTCTGGGTTCTTATTAGCATTTCGGGAAGGGTTTGAAAGCACTCAAAATGCCTGCTAATATGCGGTTATCCGGTAATTAACTATTTTGCTAACTTTATTTGGCTTAATTTGAATTGAATAATTTTTATAATTAGAACCATTTTAAAGGAGACAAGGGGAAGTATGGAACTACTATCTAAGTGAGATATCTTGCAAAATTATTCTTTAAGTTTTGTTAAAGGTGACTGATTCAATTAAAGAGTTAAATAAAAAATGGGTGTCTTTCAGGATTTTGAATTTTTAAAACCTTAAGATTAAGTAGCAGATATTGGCAAGAAAACAAACACAATAAAGTAAAGAGAGAAAAATACTTGGGCCCAACTCTAGTTTTCCTGTCTGCCTGTGCCAGCATTTGGGCCCATTTCATTTTGGGCCTTTGGCCCATTTGAATCACATGTACCTGTCCTAAACTAACAAAAATAGATATCTTTCTTTTGGGCCTTAGGCCAAATTCCTCCACTAGTCCGAAGAACTAACAAGTAATAGCAAATAAGTGGGCTTGGACCCAAAATAACAAAATACAATTTCTGAAATTTGGGGGCTTCTTTGGCTTACTTCTGCTGTATCCGGGGGCTGTATCACACTATATATCAGCTCCAAACACATGTACATCGAATTCATGGACTTGTTCTTTGATTTTTCGTGGCTGGCCGACTCAAGAAATAACGTTATTGGGCCTTCGTGGACCAATCAGGATTCAAATGAGGAAAGAAGTCTGTGGGACTCGAGGCAGATTCATGCAAAAGAAGAAAAGAAACAGGAAATAAGGAGTAGCATATAATAATATATGACTATAAACTAACATTCTAACAATTAAGCTAGTAGACAAGCCCTTGCAGATTTTAATCAGCATGTATAAAACGAGAAGAGCTAACATAAATATAACTACAACAAGACACAGATTTAAGATAAACAAATAGAAAGAGAACTATGAATTAAACGGAAGAGGACACCAATGAGTATTTGATCCTAGAAAGATGGCTATTGCCCATGATCTAACCATAACAAATAATACCAAATATTATGAACAAACTAAAATACCACACAAAAGCAGGAAGAGATTGAAATTCAAAAGAACTACTAATAATAAAAATTGCATGATTTTTACCCATGGATAAAGAAACAAATCAACACCAATAAATTCAACAAAAGAGTAGGGGAAGAAATAGACATGTTTGTCATTTTCTCAAAGAAATGAATCCAAACAGTAAGCCTATCATGCAACTAAAGGATAAAGAATATTAATCAAATTGAGTTAAACATAAAAATTGAAGTTGCAAACATTTAGAGCTAAACTAAAAGCAATGTTAAAAGAGCCAAAACAAATTAAAACTTTCCAAGAAATCAGTTTGCAAGGCCGAAATTAGTAGCATAAACGAACTTGGCTCTCTCCTGGCAGATTCAAAACTAAAACAACTCAAACTCTTGTAACTTAACAGGTAATCCAAAGAAAAACCCAAACAAGGATATTATGACCTTCATATTTGAACTAAAATCAGAAATTTTAAGCAAAAAAAAAATGACAACTTGGCTAACTAGGGGGTACAAATAGTTTGCTGTAAGAAGAAGCAAAACAAAAAATTGTAAATACAAACATATGCATTTATTTTTTAGGAGTAAAAGAAGTACCAGATCAAGTACCAATCTGCTCTAATAGCACGAAGACTAAACCTTTAGCGAGATTAAACATCCATGGCTAAAAAATAAACAATTATAACGGTATGATTTCATAAGGTAAAACTGCCAAACTTAACAAGAAAGTAACTTTTTCTTAAACACTTACTACGGTTATTGTAAAAACAAACAAAATCTTAAGATAACAATTTCATGAAACAGAGTAGAATCTTTGCCATTAAGCTGATTTCGAAGAGAAGATATATAGCAAGCACCTTAGATTCGAATGGAGATATGGTCCTAAAGGAAACAACATGTCAAGAAGATTTAAACCAAAAAATGTAAATTAGGACTCTTTTTTTATAAGCTTACACACACTAAATGAACTAAACATCTTCATGAATTTGGAATGACATATATAAGACAAATGAGATAGAACAATCATGTGTAAACATAATACAGTGAAGTCGTCAACTACATATTTAGAAAACACACCAACGACTGAAAACTCAAATCATGACTAAAACAAGTTAACTCTTATTTCAATCACATTTCATTTATCACGAGACAAGCTCAAACTTAACTAAAATGAATGCACAACTACTTCATCAAATAGATTGTTAACCAAATTAAAGTAAGGGAAGAGAGGAAATTACCCTTTCCGGGACAACGAACTAGACGAAACGAGCTAATCACGAAGACGATTCCACCAGCGAAATGAGACTCCGAGAAACAGCAAAAGTGTCGAGTTCAATAAAGAAACCGAAAGTTGAGTACTCTATATCTTACTTATCAATTTTCGGGTCTATTTTTGCCTAAAAAATCTGTGTATTTATATGTATCCTTTCCCTTATATCGACTCAAAATTCCCAAACCCTAACAATGAAGAAGGAAGGGGTTTATATAGAGGGAGATTAAGGTTGATTTTTGGGGGGAAATCAAAATTCAAAATCTCTCTTGAGGATAAGGTTGGGACGGCTGGCATTTGTACAAATCTTGTACAATTCTTCAATGAAAACAAAAGGATGACCGCTTGATTTCGAGCAAGGACGAGCGAGTCGAGGAGATCACTCCACCTGGCACTGGCGCTTGTACGAATTGTCTAGGGAAAGAGGAGGATGACGAGAAAATGCAGCGTACTGCTTGTACGCGTATACACCGTGAGCCTGTCGTGTATTCGCCACTGCTTTTCATCTATTTGTCGCCGTCTGGAGTCATTGTTGGCATTTGTTCACGTTACTGCGTTGTTGATTGTTGACGTTGTGAACATTGGAATGTGCTACTGTTTGCTGACACGTTAACTTTGGGAATGAGTTGCTGTTAATGCTGGGTTTCTCTTTGTGATTAGAAAAAGTGGGCTGGATCGGGTTTATTTGGTGGGCTAAAATTGGAAAGCAAAAAGGGAATTGGGTCTGGGGACCAAGGGTTGTTGAAAAGTTTGGGCTGCTGAAATGTGATTAGCCCAAAACATAGAATTAAGATGAGTTGAAGGCATGGAAGAAAGTGGTTAGAATTGCTATTAAGAAAATGAATTTCAATTGTGGCCATTTAGAGTTAACAATTTAGCCAAATTGGGTTTAAGTGGTGATTTGGCTAACAACTAAATAAGATGAATTAATATAAATTAATTAATGAGCTTCTCAATCTTAACAAAATAAAACAGTCGACTTAATTATAAACTAATTAATTCAAAAATGTAAACTATTATATAACTAAACTAATTAGTAAAATATTTAAACAAAACAAAATCTTTTTGAGATGATTTTCGAATATTTATAAAATGTACTAATTATATACAAAATTATATGATACATATATATTACTTAAAAATGATAAAAATGATAAAATTAATTAAAAGTAACTTGAAAAATATTTTGAAATTTATAAAAATTAATTATTTCAAATCGTTTGGAATTTGAGAAGCTCGATGATTAATATATATTGTGGAGGTCCAAAATTGAGTGTCAACAGTGGTTTGAGACAATCCTAAAATTTATCCCAAGACCTTATGTTCTGATACTAAATTTGTCACGACCCAGGGGTACCCCCTAGACGTAACATGGCGTACTCGACCCTGAAGGGATCTCATACAAGCCCTTTGCCTCATAACATAGGTAATAGAATTGAAAATATGGAACAATTATAACTTTTTCAATCGAAGTCATATTTCATAAAAGCAACAAGCGGAAGTCTTTCTATACTCCTTGTCTCAAACCATCTAAAACAACTTTAGAATAAACTCTTGGGACTCAGCCCATCCAATAGTCTAAGAACATAAAGAAATGACTTAAAGGTAAAGTGGTTGTTGTCCTCGAATCTATGAGAACTCACCAAGGTCTTCAACTCTTCTAGATCTTGTAAACCTAGCCTCCAAAGCAACTCAAGCATCCAACCCTACATTCGGTTAGAATGTAGGCAATATGCATTAGTACAAAATGTACCAAGTATGAAAGCTAGCACAACATTATAAGAGCATCTCAAATGGTTAGTCAACATAAGACATAAGCATAAGAGATAATAACATGATCATAATACAATCAATGTAGCCATAGAATAATCATCAACACAAGCATCATATAAACACAAGTCAACATAAGATATATATATTTCATGAGCATTGGAGATACATCATATTCATGGCATATTCATTACTTAGACTTTCATGTTCTTGGGCATAGTCCACCTTTATATTCAAGACTTAGGTCTTCATGTCATCTTAATTATAATATATGTACTTGGTCAACTCTTAAGCTTCTCTATGCCATAGGGGTACCATACTTCTAAGTAACCCCAAGACACACTTGTGCAATGCATGAAAGGCATCCCATACTACCCTTCACATTAAGACTATCTTTGAAGTCATCCTAGTCATATTCACCCTATTTTGGCCTCATTATTAGCTTAACTCTTATAACTAAGGAAATCTCTCGCATTTAGACAACTATAACTAGGAAAGGCAACTCAATCCCAATCCTATCTCAAGACTTCTCTTTAGTGACCCTAAGTCATACTTGTGCAATGCATGCATAACACCCCATAATATTGCACATGCTAAGTACTACCTTTAGGTCCTTATGCTAACATTTGTTGGTTTGGAACCTAGTTCCTCTCTTTAACTTTAGAACACTATGAGGTACTCTCTTAAGCACATCTTAGCTCATTAATAACTTGAACCCTATGAGATACTATCTTAAGTATGTGTAAGTTCATTACTAGCATGGATACTATGAGATACTTACTTAAGCATGTCTAAACCCCTTTATACTTTGAACACTATGAGATACTCTCTTAAGTATGTCTAAGTTCCTTCTTCACATGGACCATATGAGATACTACCTTAAGCATGTCTAAGTCCACTTATACTCTTGAACACTATGAGGTACTTCATTAAGTAAGTCTTAGTTCAATTATGCTTTAGAACACTATGAGATGCTTCTCAAGCATGTCTTTGTTCATAGGATATGGAGATTGCTACTAGGAACCTTAACTCAACTATGTGAAGGCTCCCATCTCATGAGACCTAATTTTGGGTAAACCCACACTCTACTACGTAAGAGTTCCCCCTTTAACTTGGATAGTCCTCACATCAACTAGGTGTGGCTCTCCTTTCTTCTTGGAGTCCGGACCCTATCTTGTGTGACACTCCATCTCATTTTCAATATCCACTTGAGGCCAAGCATACACCTCAAGGTTTACTTGTTAAGCCTTGCTTAACACTCATCTCTGATGGAAGGATGTCCTTGACAATCAATCCATGTTCAATTGATTCTATAACTTTCTTCTATTAAGCATTCCTAAGGTAGGTTAGGTGAGTATAGGTCTTTCACCACAATTCAACCTATTAGACTTCTATTCTCTTTTAGACTTTACTCCCAATGCCTTAGCAACACTAGGTAATCACATTAGCTTCACCCTAAAGACCTAGCTATTAGGATCACAACCATACTCTCAAGGTTTTTTTCTTAATCTCTTCTTTATACCTAGATTTCAAGGTAATTTGATCACATTCTTCATTACTAAGTGATTCTAGTCTTAATTGATCATAAAGGTTCAATTCTAACTTTACAAGTCAAGATCATCAATATACAATAGTGTCTAGTTCCATTCATGATTATATGATCCTAAATTTGATCAATTACAACACACAACATTGAATTAGAAAGATCATATATGAACCTTCAACTTTGCCTCTAATGGCATAAACCCACAAAGATCACATTCATCAATTTAGATTAAGGTTTACCATAGAAACAGATGAAATCATCACATTATCATTTATCAAATCTAAATCAATCATAATTGGTGATATCCACTAGATTGGAATCACACCCAAACCATACCCACAATGCAATCACAACCCTAGCTAGAATTGGGTTTTTGAGTTCATAATTGGGGGATTACTAAAGGGGCTCCATGGGTGGAAGAACCCATGGATGATTAAGCTTCACATACCTTCAATCAAAACCCCAAAAAAAGCTTGAATTAATGGTGAAAATTTCCCTGAGCTGCTACCCCAACTTTCTTTCTTTCTTCTTCTTCTTCTAGAGAGAGGATTTCTTAGGGAATAATTTGGGGTCTTAAGATGAATGAAATAATGACTTAGTTTTAGGGGTCTATTAACTATTTATAGTAGGGTAATTAATTAACTAAACGTCCACCCTTACCCCTAAACTAATTACTAAACTAACCTTCAAAGCCTAACTTAAAACTAAACTACCAAAAACTGGCAACATCCACGACTCCCTATCCACGAACCGTGGATGGGTCTACTGAACGTGGTTTGGGTCCGTCATTTGGACTTGGTGTTCAAAACTTGCAGGCCAACTCAGGCCTGACCCATCACCATGAACCACGGGCCGTGGACCAGTCTACTGGCCGTGAATCGCCAACCGTGGTTCATCAAAAGTGACTGTTTTGGAGGCTGTTTTGGGGTCCTCCTTAAGGACCCCTTGGGTGGTCCTTGGGGAGTCGTACCCGGACGTTTAACCCCTAAACATGTCATTCTTAGTACGGGAACCGTTTCTTTGAGTTTTAACTCTCATACAACACTCCAAAACTCCACTACAAGATTCTACAACAGACTAGTTCAACTCACTAAAATATGGGGAGTTACACACATCTCATCAAATTCAAATTTCACCTCCTTCTCCAAAAGACTGCACATAGGTCTCACAATCTTGGAAAAATCTTTCATGAATCTTTGGCAATAACTTGCATGACCAAGGAAACTTCGCACCCCTTTTACAGAGATAGGAGGGGGCAATTTCTCAATGACTTGTACCTTGGCTTTATCAACCTCTAATATCGACTTAAACACCTTATGTCCCAACACTATCCCCTCTCTAACTAAAAAATGCCACTTTTCCCAATTTAGCACTAAGTTAGTGTCCTCACACCTAGCAAGCACTTTATTAAGATTCTGGAGACATACCTCAAAAGAATTTCCAAAGACAGAGAAATCATCCATGAATACCTCAACAAAGTCCTCCACCATATCATGAAAAATGGCCATCATACCTCTTTTAAAAGTCACCGGTGCAGTGCAAATTCCGAATGGCATGCGTTTGAAAGCATAAGTACCATAAGGACAAGTGAACGTGGTATTTTCCTGATCCTCGGGTGTAATTAAAATCTGGTTATATCTGGAATATCCATCTAAGAAACAATAGTACTCCTACCCTGCTAGTCGGTCAAGCATCTGATCAATGAAGGGAATCGGGTAATGATCTTTTCGAGTGGCATCATTCAGCTTCCGGTAATCCATACAAATTCTCCATCCGGTGACTGTTCTAGTGAGAATCAACTCATTTTTTCTCATTTCTTACCACTGTCATGCCTCCCTTTTTGGGAACACACTGCACAAGACTTACCCACTTACTGTCCGAAATTGGGTACACAATTCCAACATCTAACCACTTTATTACTTCCTTTCTCACCTTTTCTTTCATCAAAGGATTTAGTCTACGTTGATGTTATGCACTCGGTTTGTGATCCTCTTCCATGTAGATTATGTTCATACATAACACCGGACTAATCCCATGAATATCAGCCATCTGTCATCCAATATATCTCTTTCTCCGCTTTAGGACCCTCAATGCCGCATCAACCTGTATTTCAGACAACTCTGCAGAAGTATTATATATAGGTAAAGTTTCGTTAGTACCCAAATACGCATACCTTAGGTGAGCAGGCAGTGTTTTCAATTCCAACTTAGGAGCTTCTTCAATTTAGGGTTTGGGTGGGGGACCCTAACTCACGATCTAATGGCTAAACTCTACGCTTATGAATCTCCATGACTGCCAGATTCAAACATGTCTCTATCTCTTGAGCCTCAGTATCTCCATGTACCTCATGCCCTACTAACACTCTTTCTAAGGGATCTTCGGGCGCAGTTAGCTGCGATTCTACTACATGATCTACAACCGTAACAGTGGACAACTTTTCATAGATAGATGGAAATTTCAAGGCGCGATAGACATCAAACACTTCAACCTTATCATGTGCCCTCATAGTTAACTGCCTAGCTGCTACATCAATTAATGCCCGCCTCGTAACCAAGAACGGACGTCCTAGAATGAATGGAACTTCAGAATCAGGTTCAAAGTCTAAGACAACAAAATCCACCGGAAATATCAAGGAACCTACTTGTACTAACACATCCTCTACTACCCCCTCTAGCCTAGCAATGGACCTATCATCGATTTGGAGAATGACAGTGGTTTGCTTTGTACTACCTAACCTAAGTTTTTTAGACAATGATAAGGGCATAAAATTAACACTCGCACCCAAATCATACAACCCCCGGGCATGAAAACTTTTCCCAATTATAATATGCACATTAAAACTACCCAGATCTTTTAACTTCTTCGGTAATATATTTTAAATTCTAGAGCTGCACTCCTCAGTAAGTGCTACAGTTTCATACTACGTGAGCCTCCTTTTGTTAGCCACTATTTTCTTTACGTACTTAGCATACTTCGGAATACCCTGTAAAATCTCAACCAAAGGCAGGTTAATGTGAACCTGTATAAGGAGAGAGAAAAAATTACTGAAGCATTCATCTTCATTCTGCTTTCTGAGCCTTTGTGGAAACGGATGGGGTAGTTTCTTTTGAGGAACATACGTCTCAATATTGGAGTTCTTTACCACCTCTTCCACTTTCTTTTCTTTATTTACTACCTCAATATCTCTCTTCTTTAGAACTAATTCCTCTAGTTGTAACCCACTTCTAGTACTCACCACATTCAATTTCTTAGGGTTTGGTTTAGTGTCACCGGGCAGTCCATCTTGGGGATGCAAGTCAGGGAATTTGCAACTTGCGCAACTTGTTTCTCTAAACTCATTTGGGACATTTGGATGTTTCTTATGTTCTCATCCTGCTTATCTATCCTAGCATTTATCTTTGTACCTAGTTCAGCCATGAGCTTTTGGAGTAACTTCTCATTAGCCATCCCTCCCTTTGGTGCTCTCGAATTTATGCCCTGGTTAGGATTTTGGTATTGCTGCCCACCCCCTTGTGAACGGTAATGGTTAGCCCCTTGCGCTTGGTTTTGATTTTGGTTCCCACCCCATGAGAAGTTAGGATGATTCCTCAAACTAGAGTTATATGTATTACCATAGTTTTGCTGACCTCCACCTCTTTACGCTGTACCCACATAGTTTACAAAATTCGGTTTCATGTGCTCCACTACCACAGACTCCACACCAACTAGTTGCTTGTTGTACAATATTTATCGGTGCTTGGTTTAGGGCCATTTGTTTGAAATGCATGGTCATGTTATGTTGCATTGCATCTAGTTTGGCATTTATGGCGGTAGCTTGATTTACATATAAGATTTCGCGGCCCTTTGGGTTGTGGTTCTAGGCATTTCTCCCGCATATCCCGGATTCCCTTCTGAGAGTCTATCTAGTAAGTTGAATAACTCTTCATGGGTTTTTGCTAAGGCTTGTTCACCTGCTGCACTATTAAGAAGTACACGTGCATTATAATCTAAACACTAAAAAAATGTGTGAGCAAGTACCTCATTAGCTTGGTAGTGGTGCAGGCAAGCATTCAACATTTGTTTAAAATCAGCCCAAGCTTGGTACATATCCTCCCCCTGTTTCTGCTTAAAGCTTAATATCTCACTCCTCAATCGTGCGGTTTTTTTGGATGAAAAGAATCGACTCAAGAACTTCTTTGCTAGATAATCCCATGTAGTGATGGAGTTTGGTGGCTTTGAATCTAACCACTACTTGGTGGTTCCTAACAATGAATATGGGAACAACGTCAACCTCACATTGTCCGATGAGACTCCATTTGGGACGTATGTATCACTAATCTCTAAAAAGTTCCAAATGTGGATTTGAAGATCCTCGTGGAGGAGACCGGTAAATTGTCCCATAGAATGGATGAGTTGTACCATGCTCTATTTTAGTTCAAATCTACCCCCCGGTGGGGTTTTCTTATACTGGACGCTACATTGGTTGTGAGTGGGACTGACACGTCATGAACTGGTCTTGCCGATATGATCGGGGGTACCTCTTGTTCTTGGTTATTCCTGTTTTCTGGGTTGTTCACGTTATCTTCTCTGCTACCCTCACTGTTTTCATGAAGACCTAACCCCAATTCTCCATGACATCCTTGATTAGCCATTTTTCTGTGTCGGCGTAAAGCTCTTTCAGGTTTGTTGTCTGGTTCAACACGATCTCCTTTCCGAGCTAGACTTAGGAGTCAAGTGCCTGCAATACATAAGAGCTAAGATCAAGTTATTAGCACTCGAATATTCTAATTGTAGACTTAAGAAAATCAAATATAAATCAATTTCTAAGTCCCCGACAGTGGCGCCAAAAACTTGTTGCTCCCCAATATACACGCAAGTGTACGTGGTTGCTCAATTAATATAGTTTTTTTTTAGAAACGAGTTTTCGTTCCCAAGGGACTTATTATCAACTTATATTTAACAACTTAATTCCACAATCAAACAAAAGTAACCGTTTAAAAGAGTTGGATGGCTATTAATTACTACTACGAGTTATGCAATAAATAAAAGTAACTAATTGTGAACGACTTTAAAATGATGTTTCAAGCAATTAAAAGACAATCCCAGGGCTGCAACATGCAATGGATTTCACGTATCCTATCTTAGGCAATAAACTAATTTTGGTTATCAAGTTACTGGTTTACAGGATTAATTGTATGAGTCGGTCTCTCGACCTCTAGTGGCCTACTCCAGTTAGCTGTCTAACTACATCGTTGAGCGGGGATAGCAGGCCTAACTAGCGAGCATTTATATTTCATCCTGTTTCGTAACCAAGAAAGTTGTTTTTCTGGGCGTCACTACGGAACACATATCAATTCACAATGGATGATCGAGCTTTCGATATTCTCTGGTCTATCTACCCTCTCCTCTCTCAATTTTAAGAATAGACAATAGATTTATCTTATGGTGCGCAAGCATAAAATACTAAAACAATAATATAGAAGTAACTTATAATGACAACCAATAATTAATTCAAAAACCTTAAATAATCAACATTCAATCTGTAGCTACAGCCCCAGAACTAGGGCGTTTAGCCACTCATAATATTAGAAAACCACATAATACAATTGTTCATGCGATTTTCGGAAATAAGAAGTGTTAGAAAAGTGAAAACTATTACAAACGATGAAAGTTGCTCTTGTACACCACAATAATGTCGAACTCCCTACAATATAGCCCTAAGGGTCTATTTATATTAGTTGGGAAAATTAGAACCAAATTCTACTTCAACTAGGAGTCCTATTTAATACAATTTTCGCTGAAAAAGTTTGAATCTTCGTGGGGCTTCGCGCCTCCCATTGCGCCAAGAAGACAGTTCTATAGTAACACCATTGGCGCGCCTGACAAACGTGTCTGAAGTTGGGACCTTGGCGCGTCGCGCCCATCAGTACACCAATAATTGGCTTCTGAAGTTCCACCAGTGGCGCGCCGCGCCAACCAGTGTGCCAGCCACCAGTGATTTCTGCCTTGGCCATTTTTTCCTCTTTTTTGCTTCTTCTTCTCTGAATCAACTCTAACTTCATTGAAAGTTCCTGAAACAACTAATCACATGTGTTAGTGCACAATCATCGCAAGTTACATGAAATCAAGCTAATAGATTTGAGATTATTCTTTAATTCAATCATGTCATGGGCAAATATTGACAACTTTGGCGTATAAATACGCCTAAGATCAGTGATCTTGTTTTCAATAAAGCCCGTTAGTTTTTCACGTGAATTTGAATTCAAAAGTTGTGAGCTTATTCCCAATAAAGCTTGTAAGTTTTTGCACTTGAATTTGAATTCAGAAGTTGTGAGCTTGTTCCCAGAAAATTTGTTAGTTTTTTCATATGAAAACCTAGATTCTTTTTAACAAAAAATGTCTACTAGTAAAATATTTTCACGTGAATTTGAATTCAGAAGTTGTAAACTTGTTCCCAATAAAGCTTGTTCTCAATAAAGCTTGTTAGTTTTTCACGTGAATTCAAATTCAAAAGTTGTGAGCTTGTTCCCAATAAAGTTTGTTAGTTTTTTATGTGAATTCAAATTCAGAAGTTGTGAGTTTGTTCCCAATAAAGCTTGTTAGTTTTTCATGTGAATTCAAATTCAGAAGTTGTGAGCTTTTTCCAATAAAGCTTGATAATTTTTTCACGTGAAAACCTACCTTTTCTTAATTAAAAAAAGAAGAGAAAATTCTATAGTGACTAGGAAGTGTTTAATTGTTGGTGAGTGTGGCTACGAGCGACTTACAAGGAGTCTGACTACTAGCGACATATCGTTTCACTAGGCAGCTTTCATCTTAATTCAAATTCAAAAGTTGTGAGTTTGTTCCCAATAAAATTTGTTAGTTTTTTCACGTGAAAACCTAGTCTCTTTAAAGAAAAATTGTGTATTAGTAAAATATTTTCACGTGAATCCGAATCCAAAAGTTGTGAGCTTGTTACCAATAAAACTTGTTATTTTTTCACATGAATTAGAAGAAGTTGTGAGCTTGTTCCCAAAAAAACTTGTTAGTTTTCGCAGGTGAAAATCTAGATTCTCTTATTAAAAAAATTGTATATAGTGACTAGGATGTGAGTAACTGTCAGCGACTTACAAGGAGCATTACAACCAACAACTTACAAGGAGCATGACTTCTAGCGACTTGTCACTTTACTCGCTTCAGTAGTCAAATTTCATGTGAATTAGAATTCAAAAGTTGTGAACTGTTTCCCAACAAAATTTGTTAGTTTTTTCACGTGAAACCTAGATTTTTAATTTTTTTTTTTGTCTATTAGTAAAATATTTTAGTGTGAATTTGAATTTAGAAATTGTGAACTTGTTCCCAATAAAGCTTGTTAGATTTTGCACGTGAATTAGAATTCAGAAGTTGTGAGCTTGTTCCCAATAAAACTTGTTAGTTTTTTTCACGTGAAAACCTAGAATCTTTAAAAAAAATTGTGTACTAGTAAAATATTTTCATGTGAATTCGAATTCAGAAGTTGTGAGCTTGTTCCCAATAAAGTTTGTTAGTTTTTCACGTGAATTTGAATTCAGAAGTTGTGAGATTGTTATCAATAAAGCTTGTTATTTTGTTCACATGAATTTGAATTCAAATGTTGTGAGCTTGTTCCCAATAAAACTTGTTAGTTTTTGCACGTGACAACTTAGATTCTTTAAGAAAAATTATCTATAATGACATGAAAGTGCGTAACTGTCATAGACTTACAAGGAGCATAGTTGTCAACTACTTATATGGAGCGTGACTACTACCGAATTATCGTTTCACAAGGCAACTTTAACGTTAATTCAAATTCAGAAGTTTTGACCTTGTTCCCAATAAAATTTGTTAGTTTTTTCACATGAAAATTTAGATTCTTCTAATAAAATTGTGTCTTAGTAAAATATTTTCACGTGAATTCGAATTCCGACGGTGTGAGCTTGTTACCAATAAAGCTTGTTATTTTTTTCATAAAAATTTGAATTTAGAAGTTGTGAGTTTATTCCCCATAAAACTTGTTAGTTTTTGCAGGTGAGAACCTAGATTCTTTTTTTTTTTTTATCTATAGTGACTTGGAAGTGCGTAACTGTCACCGACTTACAAGGAGAATGATAGCCAATGACTTACAATGAGTGTGAATACTAGCGACTTGTCACTTCATTAGGCAACTTTCACGAGAATTCGAATTCAGAAGTTGTGAGCTTGCTCCCAATTAAATTTGTTAGTTTTTTTCACGTGAAACCTAGATTCTTTTAAAAATAATTGTCTATTAGTAAAATATATTCACGTGAATTCGAATTCAGAAGTTGTGAGCTTGTTCCCAATAAAGCTTGTTATGTTTGGCACGTGAACTCAAATTCAAAAGTTGTGAGCTTGTTCCCAATAAAACTTGTTAGTTTTTTTCTAGTGAAAACCTAGAATCTTTAGAAAAAATAGTCTATTAGTAAAATATTTTCATGTGAATTCAAATTCAAAAGTTGTGAGCTTGGTCCCAATAAAATTTGTTAGTTTTTCACCTGAATTCGAATTCAGAAATTGTGAGCTTGTTACCAATAAACCTTGTTATTTTTTTTCGATGAATTTGAATTCAGATGTTGTGAGCTTGTTCCCAATAAAACTTGTTAATTTTTGCACGTGAAAACCTAGATTCATTAAAATAAATTATCTATTAGTAAAATATATTCACGTGAATTCAAATTCAAAAGTTGTCAGCTTGTTTTCAATAAAGCTTGTGAGTTTTTTTCACGTGAATTCAAATTTTGAAGTTGTGAGCTTGTTCCCAATAATGTGTGTTAGTTCCATGAATTCAAATTCAGAAATTGTGACCTTGTTCCTAATAAAACTTGTTAGTTTTTTCACGTGAAAACCTTGATTCCTTAAAAGAAATTGTCTATTACTAAAATATTTTCATGTGAATTTGAACTCAGTAGTAGTGAAGAGGGAAAATGACAGAAGGGAGAGAAGAGGTATATAAAAATGATTGGGGTTAAAAGAATGCATTTTTGGTAACTTGGAATAAGAATATATCTTAGGTGGAAAAAAGTTCAATTTCACTGAATACAAGTTACCTCTTACCAACAATATGTATTGGTTAATTCCTCACCGAAGCTAGAACATATAAGAAGAAATTACTTAATTTTTATTTGAGCTGAAATTTGGATCTAAGACCTCTTAGTGTTCAACTCACATCATTTGATCACTATACTAATGTATGAAACTTCATTAAAATATAAATTAACCGAGGATCGAATTCTCAATGTCAAGGTTTTTTAAGTCTCTTGTTCAAATCAACATTTTATGATTTTGTAAATTTCACATCAGAAATTAAAAAAATATTTATATATGTGGTGATGTGTGTGTATCACCGCAATTACTTGAAATTGGGTCTTGATTCTACTTCAGCACAAGAAATGCACGAAAGTACATAAAAAATGAGTTTGAAAGGGTACTTGTGTCTTAAATAAATAAAATTGATAATGGAGAAAGTTGATTGTTGAAGTATTGAAAGAGGAATGAAAATTTAATGGAGTAGTTTCAAACAATCAAGATTTTGAATAAATAGAGTTGCATGCACCAGTAATAACTTGGCAGTGCATAACTATAAGCATTTACAAGAAACGTGACTGTCAGCATTTACAAGAAACGTGACAGTCAACATTTACAAGAAACGTGACTATCCATACTCCTTATGTTTCTATACCCACTAACACTTATCCACCGCCTACAACTACTCCCGTAAACCCATCGAATCCATCACCTCCAATCGAAAATACTCCCACCGTCCAAACTTATCCAACTCAGCATATACAAAGGGCACATATTGCCACTCCTTATGCGCAGCATGTTCCCCAGGTATATAAGGTCAAAACTCAAGCCTTTACCAATCCAATTTTGGTCAAGTTCCAACCTGAGGTAGACCAATATGAGGAAATGGAGAAGGATGTCAAGGAAAAGGCTGATGATGTGATATCTAGAGAGATTTGTGATCTTAAGGAAGTAATGAGAAATCTCCAAACTACTAGCTAGGGGGACTAAAAGTGTAGAATATGAAGATTTGTATGTGCAACTAGATATTGACTTGCCTATAGGGTACAAACCACCAAAGTTTGATATATTCAATGGAATCGGTGATCCTCATACACATTTAAGGGCATATTGTGACAAAATGGTAGGAGTGGGGAGAGACAAGAGGGTTAGAATGAAGTTGTTCATATGAAATTTATCTGGTGAAGTTCTTTCTTGGTACACACAACAAGATCTCCATAAATGGCGTGGTTGGAGTGATATGGCACAAGACTTTATGAATCGCTTGAAGTTTAATATTGACATTACACCAGATAGGTTCTACCTGACCAAGTTACAGAAGAAGTCAATTGAGACATTTTGAAAGTATGCTCTACGTTAGAGGCCCGAAGCAGCTAGAGTCCAACCATCGATGAGTGAAAGTGAAATGACTGCTACATTCATTGAATGTCAAGATAACAGTCTTTACTATGAGAAACTGATAACCATGATGGGATAGAATTTAACAGAAATCATTAGAATGGGAGAAATCTTGGAAGAATTAATCAAATCAGGAAGAATCCAAGACTTTACAGCCTTGCAAGCTGCACACAAAGTGATTCAATACGGATCAATGGGAACAAAAAGAAGAAAGAGATGTATCTGCTGTCATGATTGACCAATGACGCATGCCAGGTCAAGTTCCTCCCTACCTAAATCAAATTGAGTTATTATTGTATTTTTCAATACATTGAGTTGTTATCTACTATTTCAAAAGTTTTTCCTTATATCACATTATTGTCATTGCTTTTATATTGAATTGAGTTGAGACGAGGTAAGTTGTTTCTTTAGTTCCATTTCAAGCTTATGTCATGTTTTAGATTTCCCCTTGCATGCTCGTACGTTTCATGTACTGACACCATTTGGCTTGCATCTTTTATGATGCAGATACAAGGAATCATGATTATCAATCGGCGCTCCATTGATCCAGTTGTGTTCCAGAGTTGTTTGGTGATCCTTCTTACTTTCGGAGGATACCTTATTTATTTTCTAGTATTTCAGTTTTGTTAGGATGATCGGGGGTCTTGTCCCGACATCTCTCATAGTATTAGAGGCTTCATAGATAGACAGTAGTAGTTCATGAGTCTTTTTTATTTCCATTGTTTATGTTGAGACTTGAGTTGCCTCTTTGGCCAGTTGAATGTTTATTTCTAAATATTCCGAGTTTAAGTATTTGAGACTTTTGAGTTAAAGCTCTCCTTTGAGTTCTTTTATTAATGAGTATATCTTCCGCTGAGAGTTGAACTAGGCCAAGGGTTCGCTTGGGGCCAACAATGGTTCTCGAGTGCCAGTCGCATCCAGGGTGTAGGCTCGAGGCGTGACACAAAACTTGTGGTACGTGTAGGGTAGGCTCAACCAACTATAATATTAAAAATATTGCAAGATTTCCTTATGGCAGTCATAAATGAGGCCGATTTCTTGTGTCTCACAAATAACACGTGTCCATAATAATTTGAGAAATCATGATCAAGACTAAAAATTCTCACGTGCAACAAAAACATATGCAATTGAAAAAATATTTCATTAGCATCAATTCCAATCGCAATTAATAGTTTTATATCATACAAAGCCATAAGGCTTAAGTCATCTATAGCCCCTTAAAGTTATCCGGATAATTCACTTAGACAACTGAACCTAGATTTGTACCTATTGAACACCTCTACCTCTTTGAATTTGAACCATTTTAACATTTTTCTAACAATAAGCTTAAAATATAGAGTGTGTGAAATACACATGCGATGACATGGCAATTCGATGAATTAAATAACGACATCTATTATTTTTAAGTCCAAAAGATTATTAAAAATGTATTATAAAGTAAATGAAATAGGATTTATTTTTAAGTTACAAAATAAAAGAAAAAAAAGGTTGTAACCCCACCCCTGCTATCCCATCGGAGCCCAAAACGTAACCCAAGTTTTCTCCGACAGTGTAAATATATTGTTTTTAAAGATTTTTGGCACTTCTGCAATAGAGAATCAAAGAAAAAGTAGACGAATGAAAAAATTACCGCTATTTTTGATAGGTTGTGGAGGAATTGGTCGTCAATTTCTCCAACACATTATTTCTCGTCGAATATCTCTTAGATAATCAAAAAATTTGTAACTTTCTTCTTCGTTCCATTTTTGGTACAAGAAAGATGAATTATGTCGGGAAATTAATAAGTTCTTATCGACATTATCAGAAAAATTAGAGTTCCATCGAATTTTTTTGTCAGTTTTATAACTGATTTTTATTGAAGAACACCTCACATTTACATAAAATATATATCGATTTATAGAAAAAAAATTCAAACTTTAATCCATCTACAAAGTAAAATGATGAAAATGGCGGCCATGGCGGTGGGCCGGTGGTAATGACGGTAATGTCAATCTTAATATAAATGACAATGGAGTAAAAATTAAAAGGAACAACGATGAAGGTAAAAGAATGGAAGTTTCCAGAGGAAAAAAAGGAAGAAGAAGGATGTACGGCCGGCGGCGGCGAACTGGCGTAACGGAGGAATTGATGAAAAAGAGGTGAGGAAGAAGAAAGAGTATTTTTTTCCACAAAAAATGCCTAAGTAAATACCTTCACGCGCCTATCTGAGTGAATTACAAAAAATGTGCCATGTAGGCAAAAAATGTTTAAACGGTTCAAATTCGGAATGGTAGAGGGTTCAATAGGTACAAGTCTTAGTTGAGGTGTCTAAGTGAATTTTGCGGACAACTTTAAGGGGCCGTAGATGACTTAAACCAAACAATAAATATGTGTGTTATCTATTGAAATGACATACATACAACTTTGAGACCATCAATACTTGGCTTAAAAGTCCAAAAAAGAAATTTGAATATTTGTTCGCTCTACATTTTTGTAGAATGGTGCTCCCACTCAACAATAGTGCATAAATTGAATATTTATTTGTCTTTTTTGTGCTTTTCTATAACTAGGAGGGAAATTGTGCTTTCATTTGATTATTTTGCGAGCCATCTTGATATTCATATCTGGATCTTCATAATGTATGATATCAATGAAGTCACAATCAAGTTATTATCAAATTGAAATGTTTCTCCTTATGATTATCCGTCGAACACGTATGAGTCTCAATCGTTTTTTATGCCTTCCAGATACCACTTAAAATCTCTCTAAAGTGAATCATCCAATCACATTCCAACATATGGATTTTGCAAATAATCCTCCAAACTTTTATCCTTGGACTGCTCACAAAGAAACATCCTTTTTTTGCTAGATTGTAATTTTCACAACATATTTTATTTGTTTTTTGTTTATACATATCATACGTAGTTGCATATACAAAAAAAAAATAGTAAGCGATATAAGAGAACTAAATCAATACTTCAAAAAAAAAATTAAGATTGCAACAATCTAACTTGATTGGATAAATTTGAGATTATTGAGATTCTAGAGTGTAATCCGGTCATAATCATCATCTCTCATGTAAAAAACATCTTTTCTGATTTCTTCAGTGTAGTCCAAATATGAAATCATAGTAAAAGAATAATTAACGCTAAGATTACCAAGAGGTGCACCATCTCCATTAACATCGTCATCATCATCAGACGTTTAGTCATTGCCCGTGGATCCATGTTCTAAAGGTTCATTATTATCCAACTCACCTAGTTGATCATCTCTTATATATTGTTGTTCACAATTTGAGTGAGTTATAGAATCATCCCACCTATAAAATTTGTGTGAGCATATTGTTGTTCAAAATCATCCCACCTATAAAATATTAAAATATGAATATATTGTGTATAAAAATTATTACTTAATTTAATAGAAAAAAGTATCAGTTCATTTATCTATCAATTGAGTCTAATGAAAAATGACATTGTCTATCGTCCGAATTCAAACTACGCAAGTGCATGAAACATTGGTAGATCCCCTCGTATCGTAAGTATGCACACTCTAGCCCAAATCATGATGTTGTGATTGTCTTCCAGTTTCTGTCACTATTTGTTATGAGACTGCACTCCTTGAAGAACCAATATTTAAACTTGGCAAATATTTGGTATCTTGATGATCAACTCATTTAGAAGTGTATTAAAAGTAAAGAACATTGAATTTCATCCAATAATAATTACTACATTTTTCGAATCACTTATACTCATACTCATTTTATTATGCTCATATTTAGAGGATACGACAACATTTGCATCATTACAAGACGTCGATTATATCTTATAGAACCAATTTCATGGACAATATTACCACCCCAACAAGAACACAAAAAAAAAAAAAAAAAAAAAAAAAAAAAAA
>JAJOOF010011328.1:0-44687 GCA_029582545.1 Solanum lignicaule
AAGGGTTTGAACTCCAAGAATTTGGACTTGGGTCTTGTGGATTCTTCACTCTTTGCTTGTTTTGAGACTTAAATCTTCATACCCATTTGAATGCAAACTCATATTAGTATAAATTTCTATCTCTTTTACATGTCAAGCTAAAACCCCAATTCTTGGGGTGTAATTTTGTGAATATGGTTTAGAGTATCTGTTGGGTCTTGCTTGTTGATGGTTTATTTGTTGTGTAAATGTGATTTCGTTTAGTAGTTGTGGTGGAACTTAATGAAATTGTAGTTGCAAATACGATTTCACCTTTGTGTTTTCGGCTTGCTCGAGAGAGAGGTCGTAAAACTAAGACTACTAAATTGATGATTGGTGGGAGTGGGTCGACATGAGGCTCAGGTCGAAAGAGTGAACCCTAGTCCTTCTCCCACACACTTAGCTTGAGAGAGCGAGTGGGCTAAGTCGGAGGTTGTTCTTCATGTGGCAAGTGGCTGTCTGAGAGGAACCCATTTGATTCGGGGTATATTGCTTCAGAGAGAATTTACCCCCACTATAGTCTAGCCTAGTCACAAATACTCAACGGATTTACTATCAAAAGCACGTACCTAATAGTCTAGTCTAACCTGTATTCCTATCACATCTAAAGAATTCTCTCTCCTTGATTATTACTCTTTGCATCTTTGTTGTTTTGGCTTACTTGTCACAAACCCCCATTAATTATTGACTCTTGTGTCACCCCTTAGATTTAACATGTTTATATTCGATAATGTTTTTAGCTATGACTCATTAGAACTTAATTTTATTTTTCTATTAATTCTCAAGCCCACTCTTTTGGGACTCGATCCCAACCCTTGGTTGGGTTACTTTACTAATGTATGATCATAGACACTTGCATGGGAAGTTGTGTCTTGATTACGCAAACATCAAAATGGCGCCGCTGCCGGGGAGTGGTGTTATTTGATAATTCTTAGATTAGTAGAATTTTTGTTCTTCTTACTTGTAGTTTACTCACTTAATCTTTAGTTTTGTTTTGTTTCCTTGTGTGAATATTTCATAAAGCATGAGTGTTAACGGTAGCAACGGCAGCCAGGTTGGCCACCAAGACGATATCGAAAATCTCAACGATGTCCAAGAGCACAACATCAATGGTCCCCATTTCATGGGAGGTATTGGAGCTATCCAGTTACCTCTAGCTGAGGGAAATGCAGTGTTCCACATAACGAGTACTATGTTGCAACTCTTGCAACTAAAGGGACTTTTCAGTTGATTGGCTCATGAGGATCCTCATGAACATCTTCGAACCTTCGTGGATGTGTGAAGACCATATTCTTTCAAAAACATCTCTCAGGAGTCAGTTCGATTAAGACTATTCCCTTTCTCGTTGATGGGAGAGGCGTGCAAATGGCTGGCCGAGTTGTGATGCTTATCGTGACCAACGACACTAACCTACGGTATGAGTGTCTACGATCGTCGATAATATAGTAAGCCAACTAAAGGTTGGGGTCGTGTCCCAAGGGAGTGGTTTTGAGAATTGATAGAAAAATAAAATTTAGCTCCAACTTGTCGTAGCTAAAGATATTAACGAACAAAAACATGATAAATTAAAGGGGGTGACACGAAAGTGTCAAATATCAATTGGGGTTTTGTCACAAGTAGTAAAAAAAACAAAATTAACAAGAAAATCAAGTATGGGGAAATGTTCTTGGGGTGTGACCACAATACTAGCTGAGATAGATCGATGGGTACATGCTTTCGATAGGAAATTTGCAAAATAATAGTGACTAGGCTAAGCTTTAGATGGAAATAAGTTCCCTCTCGGGCAACTAACCCCATTCAAATAGGTTACTCTCGAACACCCATTTGCCGCATGAAGACCAGCCGACGCCTTACCCCACTCACTCTCTCGAGCTGAGTGTTAGGATATGGGACTAAGGCTCACCCTCTCAGGTTGAACCTCATGTCGACCCACTCCTTAGGACATCAGTCTAGTGGTCTTGGTTTCGCGACATCCCTCTCGGGCAAGCAAAAAACACATGGGTGGTTTTGTATTTGCAACTACAAACCCATTAAATTAAACCACAACCACTAGGTGAAATCACCATTAAAATACATCTAACCTATCAGCAAGCAAGACCCAACAACAATATCAACACATATTTGCCAAATCACACCCCAAGAATGGGGATTTTTAGCCACATATCAAGAAATAACAAAATACACCTAAAATGATACTAAAATCAATGGGTATAAGAAATTAAACCTTGATTTAAGCAAAGGAATAAGAATGGAAAAGGCTCACTTCCAACTCGGGGAAGATGAAATCCTTCTCTCTTTGAGTATCCCACAAAACCCTCTCCAAACTTGAGAGAAAATATCCCAAAAAGTACTATTCTATTATGAAAATTATAAAAATGATTCGGAACTTCTAAAATTAATAAAGAGTTTAGTATTTATAGCCATCAGAAATTAGTACTGGCGGATAGTTCGCCAAGGTTAGTCGAGTTCGCCAGATGACTCAGCGACTCGCCCTTCTTCTGTCTCATCGCCGTTTAGTGCTTGCCTTCAGCATCTTCACGTTCTGGACCATTGGGCGGTATAGTACTACTTTGCGAAACTATTCTGCGAAGCGCCGACTGCTCCTTTCGTCGCCTTTTTGATCCTCTTCATTCATGGCTTCACATGCTTTAAGAAAGGGCGGAGTCTGTCCTTTCGGTGAATTGCCAAAGATGCTTTAGCAATGCTCAGGCTTCATCTTCTTCATTCTTTTCAGCCTTTTTGTTCCTTTTTGCGCCTAAGTGTTCATGCTTCCACTAAAACTTCAAATACCTAAAACTTAAGAGTTTTCATTAGATATTGCGACAAAATAAGCATTCGAGGACACTATTTCTATCAAAATAAAGCCCTAAATGAGTCCAAATTGTGGACTCATCAAGTTGCCGCGTGAATCCATCACTTCATGGGAGGAATTGGTAACTGCATTTCAAGTGCAATTTTTCCCTCCCTCGAAGATGATGACCCTTCGCGATAGCATTCAGAGATTTAAGCGTCTGGAAGGAGACCCTCTGCACGAAACTTGGTTACGGTTCTAAAAGTTAGTGCTTCAATGCCCAACCCATGGTTTGTCTGGTAATATGCTGCTTCACTACTTTTACCGGAGTTTGGACTCGGTAAACAAAGGGTTCGCTAACCAACTTTTGCCTAGAGGCTTAATGTAGCAGCCATATGTAGCAGCAGCCCAACTTTTAGATGGCATGACAACCATCGACAAAGCGTGATACACTGGCGAGGACCAAGTCTCTAATCTCACCTTCAAACTATCTAAGAAGCAGATTGAAAAAAATCACGAGAGAGACCAAAACATGGTCAAGATCATGACATAGCTTGACATTTTATGCAAAACTGTCATGGGGCCTGGTGCCCATAGTGTCAATGCCGTGGGGGTCGAGTGTACAAATCCTGAGGAGATGAAGTTTGAAGCCTTGTATAACAAGGAGGTAAATTTTCTGGCCAACCAAGGGGGTAGCTATCGTTCAAACTACACAAGGCAGGATGGTAACCAATGTTGGGCTAAAAATGAAGGCTGGAAGGATCGAGATCATGAATGGAGGGACCGTAATCCAAATTGGAAGGATGGAGAGAAGGATATATATGTGCCTCCTCATGAACTCCAAAAGCCTAAGGACTCGAAAGGTGGTAGGTTTATATGATCTCATGTATTCTCAACAAAGTTGAAGGTTTAGACAAAATGCTAAAATGCATGAAAGAAGATGTGGCCACCCTTAGCCAGATCGTCACCTCCCATTCAGTTTCGATTAAGCAGTTATAGATCCAAATGGGTCATCCTAGTGACACTATGGTCAACCCCAAAAATGAAGTTCAAGGGTGGACTTGTGTCGTGCCACGATGTTAACTATGGCATTGTTTAGGAAGCAACCCAAAACCCTTTAATGCTTTGATAAAATAATGGTGTGTGGATTGTGCAGATGGAAGTGTGGAATGTGATCAAAAAGTGCAGATTGGCGAGAAACAGGTCCAATCAGCGAACTACCGAACGATTCGATGACCCTGAACTAGACCGCCGTTAGACTCAAGACTAACTTACATTGGAATCTGTAAAACTTGGTTAGCACAGGAAATTATTGGCGAATCGCTGACCATGTCGGCGATCCCGATGGAGACTGCCGTTTTGACTCCCCAATTAACTGGGGGATTCTGTAAAAGGTGAAGAATGTGATTGCTCGGCATGACACCGAATGGTTTGGCGCTCACGACTAATGTTGTCGAGTGGTCAAGAACGGGACGGTTTTTCAAGCCAAAGGTTTAAAAGTTTGAATTTCCTACGCTCTCCCTCATTTTTAAATATTACAAACTCACACCTAGTTTTACTTTCAATATAGTTGCATCTCTATTATATTTTGGTTGATTTGTTCTCGGAATTTGATTACCTTGCCGCCTAGCATTTCAATCATTTCGTAGTTAGCACAAAAGATCAATTTTTTATGCCCCAAATTTATTTTATTAAAATTTATGCTCATTTTCAATAACCAGATCTTGTTGAAAGTATTCTGACCCTGCCGGATAGGACTAGATTATTTACATGCATGCTTTAATTTGACAATTTTGCTCGAGTAGGCGTGATTGTTGAATTCCAGTGATTGTATGTCTTAATCTGGATCAAAATTTGAAGGGTTGTGTTTGGGTGCTATGGGTCATACCTTGATTGTTCTAGTGCATACTTTGATTTTTTCTTCAGGGGTTATAGGGTTGAATTCGAGAAGATGGGTTGAAAATTGGTACGTTGAGTTGTTTGGCGAGCTGGGTCGAGCTCGTCGAACCACTCGGTGGTTCACCTAACGTCCCCATCTCACCTTTAATTTAATGATAAATGTGTTATTAATTCTGTAACTTTCGGCGAGAAATAGAATGTCGCCAAAGACTTTCAGCGACTCACTGAAAGTCTTGCTTCACCCTTGTCAACTCCTCTGGATATCTGTACAGTGTAGATTTCAGTGGATTAACTCTAGATCACCGAATGATATCGGCGACTCGCCAAAATAGTCGGCGAAGTTTATCATTGCTTTTGTCAAATATTAGAGTTCCGCTTTTAGTTATAAAAATTATTGTACTTGGACTATTATTTTAGTCTAATTGTTCTATTTCTTATGTTATGAAATCTAAGTGACTTGTGTGGGATCCTTTTGGGTTCTATACGGCATGTTACATCTAGGGGGTACCCTAGGGTCGTGACAAACTAGATGATCAGCGCACAAGGTTTAGAAAGGTCCCACGATTTCTCATAAGCCACGTCTAGTAAAGTCTTGTTCATAAGTATGAAATGCGCCACATTTATGAATGCAAGGCTACAAAATGATTAGGAAATTCCACTTCTTTCATTACTCTAAAGTCGTGTGATAGAGTCAACTCTATAAGGTGTAACACCCCTCAAAATGAAGTAGGATAAAGTAGAGCCTCACAGGGGTTTAATGCATTAATAACTTGTTAGAATAATGAAGAATAGCCTTTTTAGTCAGTTTTAAAGAGTTTGGAAGTCAAACGTCAAGGGACGACCAAGACTTTCGGAAACTAGTCTTTTACGTGTTGGTGTGTTATAGTATGTTGTTCATGTTTTATGGGTTGTTTGGAGTCTAAAATTAGTGGAGGTGATCCTAGTGTCTTAATAAATGTTTTTAGGGTCAAAACGTTCGGGTACGACTCCCCGGGACCACCCTAAGGGTCCCCGAGGAGGACCCCAACCCTTGGCCAAACAAGATTCCAAGGCAGCTTGAGAATGTGCGTGGAGGGAAAATGTCCGCGTCGCGGACTAGCTCCACCAAGGGAAAAAATTTTGGTCCGCGTCGCGGACTTGTTTCTCGACGAAATTTGCGAAAATAAAACTCAAGTTTAACTTGTTTAAAAGGTCCAACTAGGTGAGGGGTAGTTTGGGTACTTTAGGGAATTATTATAAACGGTTATTCTACCTATGTTAGGGTATTTTAAGTGGTTAGAACCTCAAAACCTAGAATTAGACCTCATTATCCAAATTGAACCTTCCCTCTCAAATAAATTCTCTCTCTAGAACTCCATGGAAGACATTGATGAAGCTTCAAGCTAGGGGATGGGTTCCTACTCATTTCTCCTTCAAATTCCTAGGAAATTAATCATAAAGGTATGGGGATTTTATCTTTGATTCTCCTTTCAATCAAAGATCCAAATCAAAGTAATTTCAATGTTTTTCAAAAACACTAAAAACCCCAATTTCAATTCTAAGCTTGGGTTCTTGAATGAAGGTATTTCAAATGATGATTTATGTTAATATTGATGGTTTTAAGGTCGAAAACTCCATGAACCCTTGCATATCTTGAAATCCAAAAATTTTGGGTCTAAAGTGGATCTATTGATTATGAGCTAATAATGTGATATTAATGTGTAGATTGTTATGAGCTATTGATTTATGTATTGTTCTATATTGAATTATGAGGAACTGATGGTCAATTGTGTTATATTGGATGTTGGCCTTGAATAGGCAATTGTGACCTAAGGTTTATGATGATGATGAAGTTGTGAATAGATTATTTATTCTAATATTTTAAATATATGTTGTAGATGCTAGAATTGTGAGGTTTGATCCCTTTGAAAGTGCGGAGGTGTTTACTTTATAAGCATGTTGTGATCATGGCCTTCTAGGGAAAGTTGGATGATTGTTGTTTTGAGTAATGCTGATTATGTGAAGGTAATGTGATATGATGTGAATTTGTGTATGGTCTAAGAGCATGAAATGTGACCTTGTGCAGAGACTTTATGTGTTATGCTTGGTTGTTGTCTTCTTTGAATGACTTATAATGAAGGAGAGGTTAGGATAGACTATGTTTACCTACTCTCACACCTAGTGAAGAATGAATGAAAGAATGTAAGAATGAATGAAAAGATTGGGAGTTAATGCTAATGAATGAAAGTTGGGTCCATTGTAAGGATAGTCTCATAAAGTACTCCTTAAATGAATGAGGTTCCTAGATGAAAAGTTTTCTCATCTTTGAATCCAAGAGCTTCCTTAATGAATGAATGAGGCTTAGGATGGGTATTCCTTCGTGAGTTGAGATGAGAATACTTAGTAGCAACCCTTATCCCTAAATGAATGAATGTTGGGCTAGGATGGGTACTCCTTTGTGCGTTGAGATGAGAGTACTTAGTAGCAATCCTTATCCCTAAATGAATGAATGAAATGAATGTCCTAACTCCGTGGGGGAGTAATGTCTAGCATCGAGAGGATATGAAGATGGGTGGATACTCCTTCGTTAGTGGAGATGTGAGTATTTAGTAGCAACTCTTAAGATGGGTGATCCTTCGTGAGTTGACATGAGAGTACTTAGAAACAATCCTTATATCCCTTAACTATGTGCCCACACAGGACTAGCTAGTGGTCTCTACCACGTAAAGGCTAAAAGAATGACCCTACAATAGGCAAGTAGGGATCCCTCATCCGGTAAGGGTACTACCGGGATTCCATGTCAAGCTCCATGGTCTATGTTGGTTAAGGCTCCTCCCCCACACAAAAGAATGAATGAACTAGGGTCTCTTAAGGGTTTACTACTTAGGATAGGTGGTGGAATGGGATATCATCTAGACATTGCACAAGTAGACATTTAAGGGAGATCTTGGTGTGTCTTAGTGATGATAATGAATGAATGAGTCTCTTTGGGCTAATTAATGAAAGCATTGGTCCTTGAGCATGCTAATGTGAATGTAAGTGCTTATGTTGAATTGAATGTATGTGATGATCTTATGTCATTAGTGAATGAAGTTGTCTATATGCATTAAGTGGAAAGAATGATTTATGTTGAGATGTGAATGGAGGTTGTCCTGCGTAGCCTTAAGGATCACTTGGGTGTGGTATGGAGAGGTAGTATGGGCTGCCTCACCATGTCTTACTTAGGTGAGTCTTGGGAAGACATTTGATGAGTGTTCTAGTTTTATGAAGTGACTTGTTGGCTTATGTGCTTATATGTCTCATATGATTAATTGGTGAAGGTTGAGGTATGCATGGTAAGTGCACTTTGTGTGACCTTATGGTGGTGCCTTAGTGTGGGTGATGGTATGGGACGTTGCCCATACATTGCACAAAGGTATTGCTTAAAGGTTACTTAAGGTGGAGATCCAAGGCAAGAAGGTAAAGGTAAATGGGTTATGCATGTTTATGAGGTATTGTGAAGCACATGACTTTGTATTGTTGGTTGTTACTTGTAAGGTGCCTATTATGTTGATGTTCATGAGATTTTATCAAAATGGCATGAAAGCATAACTTCTGAACAAATGTCCTTTTTAGCATGTCTTGCATATTTTCATACTTAGTACGTGTGTTGTACTAACCCCTTTCTTCTATTTTACTACAAGTGTAGGTTGTGGTAACTAAGAGGAGATTGTGCTTTGGAGTTGCTTGGATTGCTTCACTCTTCCAAGTCTTTGGTATGTCCTCAAGATTTGAGGACTATGTTTAAAAGTTTCTTAGTCATTGTAATAAACACTTAAGTTTCATTTTATTTGTAAAGGGCCGTGTCCCTTAGTACGTTTTAAGTTCTTGTCTAATATTGGCTAAAAAGACTTAGTAGTTCCGCTTGCTTATTGATGTTTTCAAATGTTGATGACTCTTGAAGTCTTATGGTTCTATTGAATACAAGTTTTAAATTCTTAGTGATTTTTATGATCTATGCGATAATGAATACTAAGGCTTATATAAGAACTCCAAGAGGTTGAATACGCATGTAATGGCTAAGGGGTGCTCTCGGGTCGTTACATAAGGTCTCTCTCTTAATCCTTACCCGATGATATACAAGATGTGGGCTAGACAAAGAGCTTATGCTAGAAGGAATGTGAGGGTGAATGCGGAACAAGAACCTCATCCCCATGCTTTTTTAGTTCCGGTCGATCCGTTGGCTGAGGAAGTGGCTAATGTGGAGTTTAGGGATGTTTTTCAAGTGTTGGCTCAAGCCGTGACGGCCCAAGCCAATAGGGAGGTTGTGGTTCACGTAAACCGAAATGTGAGCACTACGGCATTGAGAGTGAGGGAGTTCACTAGGATGAATCCTGTGGAGTTTCATAGTTCTAAGGTTGAGGAAGATCCTCAAGAGTTTATTGCTGAGGTCTACAAGGTTTTGATGATCATGGGAGTGGGGCCGGTGGAAAAGGCAGAGTTGGTCACTTATCAGCTAAAAGGTGTGGCTCAAATTTGGTACAACCAATGGAAAGAAGGGAGATCGGAAGATGCGGTCCTCTTGATTAGGAGAAGTTTAAAGCCTCTTTTCTTGATAGGTTCTTTCCCCATTGAGATGACTGAAGCCAAGGTGCTTGAGTCCATTAACCTTCGATAAGGGAGTATGAATGTGAGGGAATATGTTCTAAAGTTTACACAATTGTCTAAGTATGCTCCATCAATGGTTGCCAATTCAAGGGCAATGATGAGTAAGTTCGTTTCGAGTGTGTCCAAAATGGTGGTTAAAGAGTGCCGTACCGCCATGCTCATTAATTACATGGACATCTCTTGTCTCACGGTTCATGCACAATAGATTGAAGACGAAAAACTTAAGGAAAAGTCTAGAGAGGTAAAAAGGGCTAAGACCGATGATGGTAATTTCTTTTAGGCAAGGTTCGATGGACATGATCGTCCTAGATTTCGACAACGATTTTCCTATCAAAGGTTCCTCCAATGCTCCTCTTAAGTTCAACAAAGACAGGGTCTCTAACCATGAGCCTGAAGGAGGTAATGGTAGTGGATCTTCATTGCCCATGTCTACTTGTACTAGGTGTGGAAGAAAGCACGAGGGTAAGTGCTAGCCAGCATGGATGGTTACTGTTGTTGTGGTAAAAGTTGTCACTAAATGAGGGATGACCCAATGCTTACGGCTAAAGGGAGAGAGGTGTCACGACCCAGGGGTACCCCCTAGACGTAACATGGCGTATTTGACCCCGGAGGGGTCTCATACAAACCCTTAGTGTCACGACCCAAGGCTACCCCCTAGACGTGACATGGCGTACAAGACTTCGAAAAGCCTCATATCATATCATGAACATAAGAACATAGGAAAATAGTGCGGAATTTAAAACTTTTCTTTACAATCAAAGTCTTTTATATAAATGAGAGAGAGTTACCATAATCTCTGAAACCATCTATAATAATTGGATTAAAAATCTTGAATACAATCTTAGGGACACGACCCTTACAAACGTCTTAAACATAAAAGAAAGATTTAAAAGGACATATTGATCAAGCCCTCGAATACTATGAGGACTCACCAATCTTCTTCTTCTTGATCTACTATGGTCCTAGCCATGAGGGTAGAAGTCGATATCACCAAACCCTACACTTACAGAAAATATAGAGATATGAGTTAGCACAAAAAATGTACTAAGTATGGAAGCCATGCATAAAAATCCTTAAAACATTCAAAAAGGGACATTTAAGTTGAAACCATGCTATATGCCACTTTTGAACATCATCTTTGAAATAGTTGGAGAATATAGCTCATAAGACAAGTCATGCACAATTCATCATAGCATAAATGATATCATCATAATCACAGGCATAGTCTCCAACATAAATATAATGCATACACCAATCATAATAAGACAAAGTTCACATACATAATTTAATACCAAGACCATCTCATCATAATAGAACCATTACATAAGTAACCCTAGGTTATACTTGTGCAATGCATAGGTAGGATCCCATAATCCCATCTACACTAAGTATCACTTTTAGGCCACCATGCTCATCCTTATCATGTTTTGATCTCATCCATAGTCAATAATCATAGACAAGGAGACCTTCATGTTCATAGCTTATAACAAGTAAAGTTACTCTTAGCAATAATCCATATCATGCATACATAAATTCATATATCTTCTGGTATAAGGAAACCATACCATAACCTTTTTATAAGTCTACTTGTGCAATGTATAAGTGAAGTCCCATACCCCCACTCACACTATGTAAAGCTCATTAAGAATTCATTAGTATAATTCATGTTCATAATTAACATAAAGCACACCTTAACTCATAATCATCATGTCATAAGAGAAACATACCATGCCCACTCTAAAACCCTACTTGTTCAATGAATGAATGAAGTCCCATACCCCCATTCATACTAAGTAGAACCCCTTGAGGAACCATAGTACATAACTCATGTTATATCATAATTCATATCTTATCATATAAGGAAATATAGCCTTAACCGATATAGACCATGTGAGTTACATGGAGTCCGGTGTCTTACCCCCCACACCGAAAAGAGGTATCTTACTTGCCTAAGGTAGAACTAACATATTAGCATTTAGGTGGATCCACAATCTAAATACATATGTGGGCACATAGTTATGGGATAAGGAGATTGCTACTAGAAACCCGGACTTTCTAAGGTAAAAGGTTTCCATCTCATGAGATAACTTACTTTGGGAAGCCGAACTTTCTAATGTAAAAGCTTCCATCTCATTTTCATATCCACTCGGTGCTAAGCATAATTCCCTTTAAAATTCATATTAAGTCTTTACTTAAGTTCATGTTCATGAAAGAATGCAGTAGGCACTCAAACCAACATAGTTTCATCATAGCTCATAGATCCATTAGTTGATAATGTCCTTTCAACCTTAGAATCATCAATATGTGAGTAAACCTTTCACATCATATCCATAGTGTGTTCATGAGAATAGCCTTTCAATCAACACAACAACATTATCATATTCATAAACATTTCATGCATAGTGATGTGTAAGAGTACAGGGAGAATGATCTTGCAACCACACCATAATTACACAATAGTCATAGGATCTTCACTTTCTAAGTGAATCATAAGCTCATACACAATTCTTATCAACATGTACAAACCGTCGTAGTTTTCCCTTCAAGGACTACGAATCTACTCAACCCAATCATCTAGAATTACTACATTAGATAAGGGGAATATCATGATTCAATAACTCAATCAACACCTTACTAACATCATATTCATGTTCATGCATGGTATGTGTGTGTGTGTGATTTTCCTTTGGCCAAACACATACACAACCCCTCAAAGTTGCCCTCATTTTTCATTTTGGCACTCCATCTTAGCTTTGTTCCATTTTAACCCTTAAACTCCATTTTTTCTGTACCATTTAAACACTTATACTATTTTTTATGATTTATTTTTATTTATGTTCTTCAATTGCAATTTCTTATTTAAAAAAAAATAGATATGTGTATTTTTATTTTCGTAAAAAAATTAAACATTCGCGAACGAACATAAAAGTTTTCAAAAAATAATATTATTTTTTGATATTTCTCTGTATTTTTGCATGAAAATAAATTGATGGAAGTTCTTTGATTTTCTTTCTTAAACATTCAATTAAATTAAATAACACTACTTATTTATTTTTTCTTATCATCTAGGCTATCTAAATTTAACGCAAATACTCACTTTTAATTTTTAATATAAATCAATACGAATAAAAAAACCCATCTTCAAAAAGACTTGACTGACTTTGTTAATAACACTACTAAAAAAAGACTCTTGTTCATTGCTAATAACACTACTAAACAATGTTAAAACTCGACTGACTTTGTTAGGTTATCGGTGATTTTAAAGAAAGAAAACCAATACAATCGCGTCGGTTATTTTTCACACAAAAATACATAACACTCTTAAAAAGAAATTATTATTTTCTAAAAAGAATTATTTTTTGTTAATTTTTAATTTTTTAACTAAAATTAACTGACACATGTCAATTTAAAATAAGAAGTTGCAATTGAAGAATATATATAAATTAAAGAAATCATAAAAATAGTATTGTGTTAAAATGGTACATAAAAAATGGAGTTTAAGGGTTAAAATGGAACAAGGCTAAGATAAAGTGTTAAAATGAAAAATGTGGACAAGTTAGAGGGGCTATATATGTGTTTGGCCTTTTCCTTTCAATGACCTAACAACATTATCATCACATAAATCACTCTCAAAGTGTTCATAAAACATGCACATAATATCATAATCATGCATACCCCTCATATCTTGCATTTAAGGATCATGTCAAGTCAACACATCTAGCATTCATCACATGAGACATAAATATAGTCATAACTTCAAGTAAAACATTCATTCCATGTATACACTCATTTACTCATATTGTAGGTCATGTGGATGAAGTCTTTTCAATACAATTCCCTATACAATTCAACATACATAATAGCTTCCTTCTTTAATCCTTAACATCCTTAACTTATTCATATTGAATTTTACCGTTAAAGCCCTAGAAGTCATCTTCATGCTACAAGCCTTACTCTCAAGCAATACCTCACATGGTCATCATTTATACCTAATTCTCAATGTAATCCAACCACAAGTTTAATTCTCAAAAAATTATAGTCACATGGAATCATATAAACTCAATCAATACAAACATAATCTATTCACATGCTTTCTTTATCAATCAACACACATCATGAATTCACAACTTAGTAAATATGGGGGATTCATGGGTTCTTGGGTGGATTTTATCATAAATAAACAATTAATCATCAATTTAACCATAATCCACCATAATAAACCATAATTAACCATAAATTAATAATTGAAAACATTTAAAAAGAGAACCCATGACTTAGATTGAAACCCTAGCTTTTGGGGGAAATTGGAAGTTTCGAAGGGACTCTATGGGTGAAGACTACCCATAGATGAAAAGCCACCATACCTTATGAATATTTCCTCATGAAATTGAAGAGAAAAGGCTGCTCCTTAATCCCTAGACTTGACCTCTTCTTGTTCTTCAATGGAGTTTTAGAGAGAGAATATTTGGAGAGGGAAGTTGGTTATGATTTGGGGTCTTGAGATATAATGAGTTAATAGGGTGTTTAATGACTTAAAATATTTTATATATATGTATAAAGACTATATGAAACGACCCCTACTTAAAACTAATTGAAAAGGAATTACCTAAAATGTTTAAGCCCTGGCCGAACCTAGGCAGACTCTTCCGGTGTGACCTACGCCCCTTGACCCACAGACCATCGGTGGGTTGAGTAACTCCTCATCTGGTGGTCTTGACCAACGACCAAGCCCTACGGGGTATGGATGGACCTACGCCCAGTAGGTCCCATCCGTAGGTCCACTTTTTTTGACAGCTTTTTGGTTCTTGGGCAACTTTGGGGTTTACACTTTAGGGTCCTCCTCAAGGACCCTTGGTTGGTCCTTGGGGAGTCGTACCTTGACGTTTAACCCCTAAACACCTCAACCTAAGCTCGGGAACCCATTTTACACTTCTAAACCCCAAATCAAACTCAACAACACACTCGTAAGGCTCTAGTTCCACCTACTAGTTTTCCGGGTTGTCACATTATCTCCCCCTTGGGAACATTCATCCTCGAATGACATTTCCAAAACACCTTTCGGAATTAAAGACTAAACACTAGTAGCCGTACTGCATGAAACATTTAAATGCACATAAACAAGGAGGAAACATCACTCCATCTCAATATACTTAATGCAACACTAGGAAGTATGAACTACATCTAACAACCCATTTATGCATGAGGTTCTCATAACTAGTCATGTTCATGGAGGAATTACCATCTCCTAGTCATAAAATTCTCAACATACTCTCTTGGAGATCATATGCAATTTACTCTCAAAAAGCATTTCATTCAAGGAGGAATTTCTCAACTCCAAACTAAAGCATGCTCACATATTCTTCTCATGAAGTACAATAGGCACCTCTTACTCAAAGCACTACAACATGAGGAAAACAATTCACATAAACTCATTTTCTTTCAAAACACAAGTTTTCATGAATAGTCATTATATAAGGAAGTCATGGTAACCCATAAACACATAACAACCTTGCTAGCTAGGCACCCCATATCCCCCTTGGGAGTAAACCTATACAAACTCTTCTAAACATCATCTATCACAAAATCATAGGAGGAACTACCAACTCCAACAAAAAGCAAGCTCGACACAACATTATTGAGCCAATATGCCATTTCATCAAATGCATAACAAACGATGTTCATCAAATCATCTCATGAAGTAAAGAATGCCATCATCAAACTAAAATGCACAACATGAGGAACATGTAAATCATGAAAACTCATTTTACACAAAACGAGGATTCTCTCAAGAAAATGCATAACATAAGGAGATCATGGAAAATTTTCTAAAACACACATGACTCCAAAACATCAAACAATCCCAACGAGGAACTCTTGGTCTCAAGCTAGAATAGGAATAGAAGAAAGAGATGAGGATATCGGGACTCTCAATCAATCATGCTATCTAAGCATACCATCTCCCCCTTGGGAGTAAGCCCCTTCTAAGACCTCAAATACTACTCCTTTGAAACTCTCCCAAAGCATGATGAACACTTATAATAACCTTACCAGGTTCTTAAAAGCAATAGAGGTTTAACAACTATCTATCCAAACCATACCAAGGTTAATAAGAGTAATTCTATGGGACAAGGAAATCATGAGATACCCATAACATCCATGACTCCAAAATCATGAAACGAGTTAAAGAGGACTTATCATCTTAAGCTAGAGGAGGAATAAAAGGGAAAATAAGGATATTGGGACATCTCATTGACCCTTGGCATCCAAAATAACACCCTCAACTAAAATACCACTCAAGATTTCACATGATCCTACCAAAACGGGACTAAACTTCTCAAGCTCACTACACCTCTTAAGGTGAGAATTTCAAGAAAATCTAAAATCATGGACATCTAGAACACTCAAATTTTCACGTCCATCACACAAGGTGATTCTAAACAATGGATAATTTCACTTCTCTCCTCTTTTAAAGGAGTCTACTCACTCAACCTCTCTAGGCATCACTTAAACACCACTATGCATCAAATCCTCCATCACATCCTAAAACTTATTATGACTAAGTTGGGTTCCACCAACATAACCATAATCAAACCCAAGTACACTAAGGACAACATAAAAGCTCATCATGTCTAATTTATCAAGTTACAAAAGACAAGTACTACAGGAATAAAGGTAAGCATGAAACACATACCGGGAGCAACATTATGAGGACACTCTTGTTCACCTCTAGCGTGAAGAGCATCAGACCTAATTTTCTTTCTCTCTCTTCCCTTAGAGTTAAGTAGAAGGTAATCTCTCACTTTGTGATCACCTTCACCACAACCATAACAACCTTCCATACCGATTAAACACCTACCATTGTAGTTCCTTCCACATATTATGCAAGTAGGCTTAAGTAACACCGATTCACTATTGCTCCCTCTTTGAGGCTTAGGGTTAGACATCCTCTCCCCACTAAACCTTGGGAGAATCTTAGAAGAACCTTGTCCAAAGGACCTCTGAAGAGAAGAATTATCATTATATATCCTAACCCTCTTTTTCTCCCTCAACCTTTCTTCAAGTTTCTTTTGCCTAATTTCAAAGGCATACACTACAAGACGAGAGATATTCATATTATTCTCAAACATGGCCATACAACATTCTTTTACCACTAAATCGGATAATCCTGACACAAACCTAATCATTCCCGATTTGGGATCAGAAACTAGAATTGGATCATACTTAGACAATTAAGTGAACCTCCATGCATATTCCTTAATACTCATATCACCTTGTTTAAGGTTGATGAACTCAAGAACCAAAGCTTCTCTTATCTCTAAAGGGAAGAACCTATCTAGTAAATCACTCTTGAACCCTTCCCACTCTATAAGGCCTAATCCTACCGGTCTAGTCTCTTTCCATTGATCATACCATATTTGTGCAACCCCTTTGAGTTGGCGAGAAGCTAACTCTACCTTTTCTATCGGAGTTACTCTCATAATGTCTAACACTCTAGAGACCTTCTCCATAAATTCTTGAAGGTTTTCTTCCACCTAGGAGCCATAAAACTCCGGAGGATACCACCCCAAAAACACCCTTACTCTAGCAGATGCCATCCCCCTTATTGGATTTTCCAGAGTTACTACCTCTCTATTGACTTGGACCGTCAAGGCTTTAGCCAAAAATTTGATAGCGGACCTAAACTCCGCATGAGTCACATTCTCCCCTATAGGGTCAACTGGAACTTGGAGAAGAGCTTGGAGGGGAACCACTTGCTCCACACGGTCTTCCTCATTCCTTTCAATGTAAGCCCTTGAAGTAGTCATATCTTGAAAACCATAGGGCACACATTAGGAGGAAGACCCAATAAAGCTAAACTCTATGGCACGACTTAGACAATGAATAAATGAAGTTTTCTTAACATTCGATAGCCTCTTATTCTTAAATGTGGCGCGCTTCATATTTATGAACAAGACTCTACTAGACGTGGTTTGAGACATCCTAAAAACCATCCCAAAATCTAGTGCTCTGATACAATGTTTGTCATGACCCAAGGCTACCCCCTAGACGTGAAATGGAGTACAAGGCTCCGAGAAGCCTCATAGCATATCATGAACATAGAACATAGGAAAATAGTGTGGAATTTAAAACTTTTCTTTACAGTCAAAGTCTTTTATAAAATGAGAGAGAGTCTATAACACAATGTATCAAACCATCTATAATAATTGGATTAAAACTCTTGAACACAATCTTAGGGACACGACCCTTACAAAAGTCTTAAATATAAAAGAAAGACTTAAAAGGACATATTGGTCAAGCCCTCGAATACTATGAGGACTCACCAATCTTCTTCTTCTTGATCTACAATGGTCCTAGCCATGAGGGTAGAAGTCGATATCACCAAACCCTACACTTATAGAAAATATAGAGATATGGGTTAGCATAAAAAATGTACTAAGTATAGAAACCATGCATAAAAATCCTTAAAACATGCAAAAAGGGACATTTAAGTTAAAACCATGCTATATGCCACTTTTGAACATCATCGTTCAAATAGTTGGAGAATGTAGCTCATAAGACAAGTCATGCACAATTCATCATAGCATAAATGATATAATCATAATCACAAGCATAGTATCCAAAATAAACATAATGCATACACCAATCATCATAAGATATAGTTCACATACAAAATTTAATACCAAGACCATCTCATCATAATCGAACTATCACATAAGTGACCCTAGGTTATACTTGTGCAATGCATAGGTAGGATCCCATAATCCCATCTACACGAAGTATCACTTTTAGGCCACCATGCTCATGCTTATCATGTTTTGATCTCATCCATAGTCAATAATCATAGAAAAGGAGACATTCATTTTCATAGCTTATAACAAGTAAAGTGACTCTTAGCAACAATCCATATCATGCATACATAAATTCATATATCTTCATGGCATAAGGAACCATACTATAACCCCTTTATAAGTATACTTGTGCAATGTATAAGTGAAGTCCCATACCCCCACTCACAATAAGTAAAGCTCATTAAGAAGTCATGAGTATAGTTCATGTTCATAATTCACATAAAGCACACCTTACCTCATAATCATTATGTCATAAGAGAAGCATACCATGCCCACTCTCAAAGCCTACTTGTGCAATGTATGAATGAAGTTTCATACCCCCATTCATACTAAGTAGAACCCCTTTAGGAACAATAGTACATAACTCATTTTCTTGTCATAATTCATATTCTTTTCATATTGGGAAATATAGCCTTAACCGACATAGACCATGTGAGCAACATGGAATTCGGAGTTTTACCACCACGCCGAAAAGAGGTGTCTTACTTTCCTAAGGTAGAACTAACATATTAGCTTTTAGGTGGATCCACTAGCTAAATACCTATGAGGTCACGTTTTTATGGGATACGGAAAGTGCTACTAGAAACCCGGACTTTCTAACGTAAAACGTTTTCATTTCATGATATGACTTACTTTGGGAAGCCGGACTTTCTAACGTAAAAACTTCCATCTCATTTTCATATCCACTCAGTGCTAAGCATAATTCCCTTTAAAATTCATATTAAGTCTTTACTTAAGTTCATGTTCATGAAAGAATGCACTCGGCACTCAAACCAACATAGTTTCATAATAGCTCATAGATCCATTAGGTGAGAATGTTTTTTCAACCTTAGAATCATCAATATATGAGTAAACCTTTCACATCATATTGATAGAGTGTTCATGAGAATAGCCTTTCAATCAACACAACAACATTATCATATTTATAAACATTTCATGCATAGTCATGTGTAAGGGTACGGGGAGAATGATCTTGCAACCACACCTTAATTACACAATAGTCATAGGATCTTCACTTTATAAGTGAATCATAAGTTCATACACCTTAACCTGGGGAGTCGTACCTTGACGTTTAACCCCTAAACCCCTTAACCTAAGCTCGGGAACTCATTTTACACTTCTAAACCCCACATGAAACTCAACAACACACTCGTAAGGCTCTAGTTCCACCTACTAGGTTTTCGGGTTGTCACACTTAGCATATCATAACATAAGATAATAGAAAAGTACAGAAAATTTAAAAACTTTTACGCATACAATCGAAAACATTTTCATAAAGCAAGAGGAAGTCTTTAGTACACTTTTTTGTCTCAAACCATCTATTAATCTCTTGAATAAAACTCTTGGGACGCAGCCCATATAAAGTCTAAAACATAAAGAAATGACATAATGGAAAATAATGGGTTTTTTCTCGAAGTTATGAGGACTCACCAAATCATCAACTCTTCTTGCTCCTTAGAAACCTAGCCTCCAATGGAACTCAATCTCTGAAATCCTACATTTGATTAGATTGTAGGCAAAGTATGTGTTAGTACAAAATGCACCAAGTATGATAGCTAGCACAACATCATAAGACCATCTCAAAATGGTTAGTCAACATAAGACATAAGCATAAGAGATAATAACATAGTCATAGCATAATCTCCAACATCAGCATCATATAATCATAAGTCAACATAAGATATAGTTAATGAGCGTAGCTGATAAATCATGTTCATGGAATAGTCTTTACTTAGACCTTCATACTACATTCATCAACCCTTAGTCTTTCATATTACAAGAGAACTACCCCTCAAGCTACCTCAAGGCACACTTGTGCAAGGCATGAATGGCATCCCATAATACCATCCAAGCTAAGTACCCCTTTTTGGTCATTCTTGGGCATAGTCCACATTCATAGTCAAGACTTAGAGTTTCATGTCATAAGAGCTCTATAATCCTAAGTAACCTCAAGGCATACTTGTGCAATGCATGGGTGGCATCCCATACTGCCACACACACTAAGCATATCTTTGAAGTCACTTTATTCATACTTACCATTTGGAGGTGTTATTCTTGACCAGCTTCATATAGACAAGGAACTATCAACTCAAGTCAATCATATCATGGAAGGCAACTATAGTAACAATACAAGCTAAGCATACATCACATAAGAGAACACTTCATAATTAGCTTCAAGTCATACTTGTGCCATGTATGAATATCATCCAATACTACCATTCACACTAAGTACCTCTTTAGGCTATCTTACTCAATGCTTACTCTTTATCATTCTAGAGTATCAAAGAATATCACCCTACTAGGCTAGACCTAACTACCATGGAAAATACACTATCATGCAAACCAAGCTATACAAGGAAGCGTACAAGTATTCCAATCTAGCTACCATGCAAATATTCAATATAATGCATGCTACCCTTAGGGAAGTATTAACCCTCAATCTTAAGCTACCCTTAGGAAAGTATGAATCCTCAATCCTAAGCTACCCTTAGGAGAGTATGAATCCTCAATCCTAAGCTATCCTTCTGAGATTATGATGTCTAAATCCTAAGCTACCATGAAATGGTCTTGGCTTAACCAAGTCATGCTACGATGAAGGCATTCTAACAATGCTAGTTAAAGCTACCCTTAGGAGAGTATAGTCCCTCCATCCTAGGCTACCATGCCTACTCTAATTCAAGCTACCATGAAAGGGATCCTACCAATGCTAATTACAGCTAACCTTAGGAGAGTATGGTTCCTCCAACCAAAGCTACCATGACACCTTCTAACTCATGCTACCTAAGTCAAACCATACATGAAGGAATCATATGTCACAACTTCAAGCTATTCTATTCTAACATGCTTTGATTCATTTTAGGTTATTAACTGTTCAATCTAGAACCATTCTATGTGAGAAGACCTTTCAGATTCTACATACATGCATTCATATAGTTCTACGTAGGTCATGTGAGTAAAAACCTTCCACCACAACACTATATATTTTGTATACCAACTTCATGCAAGCTATCTCATCATATTAGACTTACTCTATAAGCCCTAGTGATTATCATCTTTGATTTCTAGCCGTACTCTCAAGCTTTACTCTACAATCATCATATTTGTTTAGATCACAAGACATAATAATCACAAACCTTAGTCATAGGCAATTCTAGCCATAATTCATCATAAAGTCCTAAATTAAATCATTGCAAATCATGATCTATCATACATTCATAAATATAGTATCAATTCATATTCATATGCTTTACTCTCAAGCTTTACTCTACAATCATCATATTTGTTTAGATCACAAGACATAATAATCACAAACCTTAGTCATAGGCAATTCTAGTCATAATTCATCATAAAGTCCTAAATTAAATCATTGCAAATCATGATCTATCATACATTCATAAATATAGTATCAATTCATATTCATATGCTTTTATTCTTGTCAATTACTTATCCATAACATCTATTCTAGAAAATCACCTTAGAACCTTCAATTTCACCTTTCATGGTATAACCCCACATAACTCAATTCTAGGGTTAACCATGGAATTCACATAAATTTATCATAATATCATGAATCAACACTAAATAATCATAAATAAGTATTATCCAACCAATTGGAATCATACCCAACTAAACCCACCCATTGGAAGAAATCTTACCTTAAATTAGGGTTTTTCTTCACAAATTTGGGGAAATCTAGGGGATTCTATGGGTGGAAGAACCCATAGATGAATAAGCTAAACATAACTTGATTCAAAGACCTACTAAGCTTTCTACTATGGAGGGATTTCGACCTAGCTTCCTTTTCTTTTCTCCTTCTTCTTCTTCTTGGGTTTTCTAGAGAGAGAAATATTTGAGAGGAAGAACTTTGGGAACTTTTTGGATTTTGGAATTAATGACTTAGTTGGGATGGGTAATGACTTAAAATAGTCTATATAGGTGTATAAAGTCCAAGGCAGATGACCACCACTTAATATCAACGGAAGAGAAATTTACCAAAAACCCCTCACTTGGCAGCCTATTGTCCAGGCCTCTGAGAGGCACCACGGGTTGTGGTCCTCACCACTAACCGTGGTCCTGCTAGTGGTCTTGGACCAGTAGCTAGGACTTTTTGTGTTGGCCTTCAAAAACCTAGGGCATGACCATGAGACATACCACGATCCGTGGTCAACACAACGAGTTGTGGTGATGGTCGTGTTCCCTTAGGCAGTAGCTAGTCCTCAAGGCCGTGCCTCCCACCATCCTAAAGAGACTTCACGAGCCCCTTGAAGAACCGTGGTCAAGACCACTGGTCGTGAAGGTGGTCGTGGTCTTTGGGCAGTGCTTCACCAAGGTTGGGGCAGCCTTGGCCTTTGGCTTAGGCTTTGCCCCATGGATTTGACTTTAGAATTTGTAGCTCTTTATTTTTCACTTTCATCTTTTTCCTACGTTTTATTCTTTTCTTTATCTTTCAACAAGTCACATCTTTTCCTCCCTTTTGTTTTTCTCTTTTTCAACATCAAACTCTTTTCATACCAGTTTTCTTTCTGTTACCTCTTCCATAGCCACCCTCAACTTATGGATTTTCCATTGGTTGAGGTGCACAATATCCGATGTTGGATCAAGGCCAACATTGAGGTTACCTTTTACATTAACCACCCTCAACTTAGGCTTTTGGCCTAAGTTGAGGTGCACATATCCAAGGAGGGACCGGGGCAAACATAGTAGATTATGGGAAGGTGAGTGAGGGGTTTAGAAAGAAATAGTCTAATTTAGGCTCAAAGCATTTGGATCAAAAGGAGAATTTATTTCATTTGGTTGGATTCTTCTTTTAGGAAATTTGTGGACTTATCAGAACAAGGGCCTATGATCACTTCCTAGCCTCTAGAGTAGAATGTCTTAGTAGGACTAACCGGGCAAGTTCTAGATTGGCACAAAAATTGTCTGAACAATCAACTATTCTCACACACTCTTGGCACATAGTTTCATTACAAGATTACCTAGTTCAAGTTTTAGCTTAAGGCATGCCATCAAGTTGGTTCATTATCATGTCATACTCAGAGCCAACACATTCAACTCATTCTAGCCTACAAATTTTAGCACATATCACAAAATTTTTGGACGGGTATCAATTTTTTTCAAAAAGCTTTAGCCATCATGCTTCTACACATACAATCCTAACACATGCCGGTTCAACAGAAAATAAGCATTCTCTTAGGGGAAATAACATAGGCAAAAAAACCCCAAGAGAGGTTATGAGTTGAGTTACTCAAACTTCACCTTATCACTCACAATCCATTTACCCAACCCCCAACGAAAAAATAGGTGCAATTGTCCCCAATGCACACAAAAAATAGTAAAATGTAATGGATTTGGGTGACACAAACTTGTGGCGCATAGCGCCGATGAACCATCAACAAGCGGATGGGTTCGATTTCCCGAAGCCTGCTATAACAATAGTGGGGCCACCCTTAGTAGTGCCCACATCAGCAATCACAGCCCCCTCAGTAGTGCTATCAATCATTCTAACTGAACCATCAGTGGTGCTCACATCTTGACCCATAGTATTCGGAACATCCGAAACGGGCATAGAACTTAATGCCCCAGCAACACTATCATGAACCCTCTACTAGCGCAATTGCTCATCTAATATTGAAGCCCTCATAGCCTGTTTCTCCTGCTTGTGCTCTCTATTCTTGGCTCTTTCTTCCTCAGTGGCCTCAGATGTGTGTCGAGATCGGTACCTCTTACCTCGGGCACGTGTGTGCTCGGGCTTCTCCTCTGTATCCCCACTAAATAATGCATCAAGGACCGTATCGTTAGAAAAAGCAGTAGGTGCAGCCTGTGGCTTAACTGGAGGTGTGGCAAGAATGGCATCAACGTCGTCCCTGAGACTGGCTAACTAGGTCCAGAAAAATTATAGATCTGTGGTCGGGGGCGATCGATCGAGGTCTCTCAATTCAAAGGCATCGAGGCGTTTATTAACAGCCTGGACCTTCTGGTCCATCATGCTATCCATCCTTTACTCCATTCTGGCCTCAGACTCTGCTATTGACTTTTGCATTCATGGCCGGACATGGTGGAGCAGTGTGGCCATCTGAGCCTCCAATTTTAGAACCCTAGCCAATGGTACAAAGATAGCTCCTACAGGTGGGGTGGATCTGGACGAGCTAGGAACCCGACTAGCGGCCTGAGATGAGTAGTCGGGACATCAGCAGTGTGGGCTGGAGGGGCAGTATCTTCTCTACAACATCTACTAAGTCGGCTCCCATAGGCAGCATATCAACCTGCGGCTCTCTGCGTAGTGCCGCCACATTTGCCTCATCCTGAATGAGGCCTATATCAGTGTCCTCGTAGGCCGAATCAACTTGTCACAATGCCACATCGGCACTCCAGAGTCCCTACATAACTGGAAAATAAGACAAGGAAAAGGGTAAGTGGTGGAGGTTTTGAAATACATCTCATGTATCTCTGCATTGAGACTGCGGGTAAAATCGATCTCGAATCCCGTAACCAATGCTGCTACCATAACCGCGCGGTCCCAAGTTAGTGCATTGTCAGCCTTCGTGGGAGAAATCCGAATGCAAACCAACACCCAGAAAAATTTAGCCACAAATGTGAGAGTGGCCTTCTTGATGCTCACGCCCGGAGTGGTGACCCACTCAGTTCGCTCTCCGTCAGTAGTAATTTGACTAGCCAGCCAGCATAATAAAGTTTCTCTTTTCTTGGAGCTCCGCTGGAACTCTCCGCCCCGTACACTGTCCCATTTGTAGTCAAATTCAGCCGTGTTGAGTGCCCAAGAGTGATCAGGGCCAGGACCATAGAGGAACCAGCGGATGGTGGTCTCAGAGATGTCAACAGATAATCCGTGCACTAGTGTAGTTGTGAGGGGTGCCTGGGCAGTGGATCTGGCATTCTTATGGATAGAACCCTGAAGAGTAGCCGCATAGGAAGCGTAGAACTCCCTGACAATCTCCTCACTATAAGTGCCTGGGTCTCGAGCTATCCACTCACACTTGTGATGTTGAAAGAGCCGATGGATTTCTGGTATCGGTGTGTAGGCTCCCAGTGAGGACTCTGCTCTCCTCTGTAATAAGCCGGGCCATCTTCTCTTTGTCATATTTCATCTTGACATCCCAATAAATTTGCCATTGGCCCTCACTACACCATTTGTTTGGCTCTTCAGCCACCGGATCAGGGTCGTAGTTTCGTGGCACCGGGACTTCTCTTAAACTAGTGGCCTCTTCAGACGAGGCAACTTGGGCATGTGAACCTGAAACAGTGGCGGATCCAGAACCAGAGCAGAAAGTATGGGTGGACTCAGAGTCGGAAGTAGAGGCAGACTCAAAATCGTAAGCAGAAACAACCGGTGACTCGATCAGTGTGTTATCCTTATCAAACTGGGAGACAGTGACTACATCGGTTACCACCTGCCAGAATGTATTCCGGGTAGCCCGTGGTGCAGTAGGAGATGTCTCGTGGATGGTGCAACATATGCTGGATCATTTTCCGCATCCATGTCTTCATCAATCAGCCTAAAAGTAGGCGCCACAAATTTTGATTTACCCTTTTTGGAGTAGGTCACTTGCTTCTTAGACGCCATGGTTCATGTGGATGCCTAATATGTACCAAAATAAACTCATAACACACGTCAAAGGATTTTAAAACTAAGAAAGAACAAAAACGAAAAAATAGAAAAAATTGCAGGCAGTGACTTCAGTGGCCACCTACGGTGGGCATCTACGGTCCGTAGGCTGACCTACGGTCCGTGGATCCCCTCCATAGATCAGAGGTCCCAAAAAGTTGGTCTTTGATGGGAACCACAGATATGCATAATGTTCCTAGATTGATCTACGGACCGTAGTCCACTTCCGTGGTTCCATACTTGTAGAAATTCTCATGTTCCACCAACCACGGACCTGATCTACGGTCCGTAGATTGACTTACGGCCCGTAGACGGGGTCTCATGGATGGGATCTGTGCCAGGTCTCAGACATGCTTCGATTGGAAGCCCACATTTTTTCCATATTCAACAATATCCTAGTCTAATTATGTATTTCAACATGAATTATGCTAGTTCATCATTCTAAGGGTTCCAATTACTCAATTTTAAAGGTATTTTCTACAAGATAAGGAACCCTAAGTCAAAACTTACATTTAGACTTATCTTTCATTATTTATTTTTTCAACATACAATAAGGAAACACTATCACAATCTATCGTCCCAAGGGTGCATTCACTTCTAATTTAGCATACAATTTCATATATTAATTTTCCTAAGGTCAAGAGCCAATTTTGGACTTTCTATAATCAATCGATGAATCAAAATTCAAAGTGAGGGGAAAGTCTATTACCTTACAAGTAGCGGGAGTGGGGTGATTATGTGATGACTCGACGCTTTCCATACCAAAACTAAGCCTTTATGCACCGAACCCGTACACCGGACCTCTTGGGGAATTTTGGGGATGAGTAGAGTTTGGAGAGAAAAGGAAATTTGGGATTGTGGGGAAAAGAAAGGGAAGATTAATTGGGGAGTTACAAAGTGATTATGGAATGATTTAAGGGATTGGTAGGTTTAGAAACTGTTTGGGAGTAAATGGAGGGAAGTGGGAATGATTTGAAATTGGGGGATTTTATATAGGAGGGGTTCGGGTTGGGTCGGGCAGAACTAGGGTTTGGACCCACGACACCCCATCTACGGTCAGTAGATCACTCTTAGGCTTAGAAAATTTTAGAGACTTAACTGGGATCTACGAACGCCATTCACAGTCCGTGGGAGAACCACGGACCGTCGATAGGGTCCGTAAACCACTGCACCAGACCTTTTTCTACAGTTTCTGCTTTTCGCCCCAGCACTTGTAGCAACCATTAGTCCTTCTTTTTACATTTTCTGGACACTTTTAGACACGGATACTATGCTATAACTAGCCAACACTAAAACAAAAATAAAGCAACTATCTACACGAGTACAGAGAAGCAACTAAACAAAGAAACTTACTAAACGGAAAACAAGAATCTATTGTTGGCTAGATTTTACATCTTGGGTTGCCTCACAAGAAGCGCTTGATTTAATGTCGCGGCACGACGCAGGCCTCTTAGTTACTCAAATTTCATCAAGATAGTAGGCCTCAGCAACTTCTTGCACACTTTCTGCGTTTCCCAGATAGATCTTGATCATTTGCCTGTTAACCATGAACCTTGTTCCTTCACTGTTCTCACGCTCAACCACTCTATGGGGGAGCACTTTTGTGAGAAAAATTTTCCCGGTCCCTTTGGACTTGAGTTTGCCCAGAAACAAGCGCAACCTAAGAGTTGAATAGAAGCACAAGATCACCCATAATAAATTCTCGCTTTTCAATTATTTGATCATGATACCTCTTCATCATCTCTTTGTACAAGGTTGAACTTTCATAAGCTTTTAGGCGAAACTCATAAAAGCATATTCAAGTCAATCATTCTTTGATTAGATGTGGCGCCCCAATCCAAATTTAACTTCTTCATCGCCCACATAGCCTTATGCTCTAGCTCTACCGGTAGATTGTTAGACTTCCCATATACAAGTTGGTAAAGAGATATACCTATGGGAGTCTTGTATGCGGTGCGATAACCCCATAGAGCATCATCAAGCTTCTTTGACCAATACGTTCTATTAGCATTCATAGTCTTCGCTAAAATATCTTTGATCTCTCTGTTGGACACTTCAACTTGCCCACTAGTCTGTGATTTGTAAGGAGTGGCTACATTGTGTCGGACACCATATTTCTCAAGTAGCGCCTTGAACAACTTATTACAAAAGTGGGAACCTACATCACTGCTAATCACCCTCGGTGTACCAAATCTTGAGAAGATATTATTTTTCAAGAATGCGGTGACACTTTTACCTTCATTGTTAGGGAGCACAATTGCTTCCACCCACTTCGATACATAATCAACCGCAACAAGAATATACTTCAGCCCATGTGAACTCACAAATGGACCCATAAAATCAATGCCACATACATCAAACAACTCTATCAACAATATAGGATTAATAGGAAGCTCTTGCCTCTTTGAAATCCCTCATTCTCTTTGGCAACGGTCACAAGACTTGGCGAAATCATGAGCATCTTGGTGGATGGTAGGCCAGTAGTACCCACATTGCAAAATCTTATGCGCAATCTGAATACCACTGTGATGCCCACCAACAGGTGATGAATGATACGCCTGAAGTACACTCAACATCCCAACGTCGGGCACATAGCGACGAATAATCCCATCAGCAGAACTACAATACAAGTAAGGCTCATCCCAAAATAATTTCTTCACATCATGCATAAACTTTTTCCTTTGGTGAAAATACAAATCCGGGGGCACCAAATCGCTTGCCAATAATTAGCAAAGTCTGCGAATCAAGGAATCAGATCATGAGAAGCAGCCAATACCTGTTCATCTGGAAAAGCATCATTAATTTCAACCCTATCACCAAGCTTTAGAATAGCCACTTCCTCTAATCTAGACAAGTGATCAGGAACTTGATTTTCGGTCCCCTTTCTATCTTTTACCAATAATCAAACTCTTGCAGCAACAATACCAATATAATCAACCTCGGTTTTGCATCCTTCTTTGCCATCAAATACCTCAATGCAGAATGGTCAGTATGCACTCTGACCTTAGTACCAAGCAAGTAGGATCGAAATTTCTCGAATGTGAAAACCACTGCAAGAAGTTCTTGTTTAGTCACAATATAATTCTTATGGGCCACATTAAGAGCTTTGCTAGAATAGTAAATAGGATGAAGAATTTTCTGTCCACTCCATTTGCACATTACCTCAAGCGGTTGTCCCCAATCTGGTGAAATAATGATAGGTGCAGTATCCAACTTCTCCTTCGACTCTCCAAATGCTCTTAGACAAGCATCATCAAAATCAAACTTATACTCCTTTTCGAATAGTTTGCACAATGGATGTGTAATTTTAGAGATGTCCTTGATGAACCTCCTATAGAAACCCTCATGCCCAAGAAAACTTCTAACACCTTTTATAGAGATAGGTGGTGGAAATTTTTCTATTCCTGTACTTTTGCTCTATCAACCTCAATTCCCTTCTCAGAAATTTGATGACCCAGAACTATCCCTTCTTTCACCATAAAGTGGCACTTCTCCTAATTTAGCACCAGATTGCAGTCTTCACACCTTTTAAGCACCTCAGCCAAATGATCCATACATCAATCAAAAGAGTCACCTACCACAGAGAAATCATCCATAAATACCTCAATAGTGTCCTCCACCATATCAGAGAATATCGACATCATACAATGCTGAAAGGTCGTAGAGCATTGCACAACCAAAATGGTATCCGTTTGAAGGAGAAAATCCCATAAGAGCAAGTGAAGGTGGTCTTCTCTTGGTCTTCCGAGGCTATAAAAATCTCATTGTTGCCGGAATAACCATCAAGAAAACAATACCAACTCTTACCTGCAAGTCTATAATACATCTGATCCATGAATGGCCTAGGGAAATGGTTTTTTTCTGTCCAAGAATTTAGCTTTTGGTAGTCCATGCATACTCTCCATCCAGTCACGGACCACATCGAAAGAAGATCGTTTCTCTCATTAGGAACCACAGTAATCCCACCTTTCTTGGGCACACATTAAACAGGACACACCAAACTACTATATGCAATGGGATAGATAACTCCAGCATCCAACCAGTTGATGATCTCCTTTTTAACTACCTCTTGCATAGGAGGATTTAATCTTCTCTGGTGCTTAATACTAGGCTTGTGATCTAGCATGAGTTGGATTTTATGAGAACAAATACCAGAAGGGATCCCAATAATGTCTGCATTAGTCCACCCAATAGCTCGCTTGAACCTCTTTAACACAGAAACCAAACACTCTACTTGTCGCCTATTGAAATCTGCTGCAATTATGACCAGTAAAGTATCATCTTTTCCCGAGAATACGTACCTCAAATGTGATGGTAGAGCCTTAAGCTCCAATTTTGGTGCCTCCTCAACATGTGGTCTTGCGGGTGGGGACTCACAATTTTTCATGTTTAACTCCAACTTTTTCGGTTTTGAACAATATTCGCACCTATCAAGTGCGGCGACAAACTCTTCAATACCATCACTCTCAAGGTTTATCATAATCGTTGCTAGTGCATCAACACCCAGTCTCTCTTCAATCTACACGTCAGACCCACTCTCAACCCTATATGTTATCACAGATACCGATTGGAGCTCACTACTCTGCTTCATACACCTACAGATATTGAAAGTTGCCACTTCATTGTTCAGTCTGAACTTCATCTGCCTCTTTTCAATATCAACTAAGGCATCAAGAAGATTCTCCTGATGTAGTCACTGGTACATTACGAGTCTTTGATATTGACAGTTATGCATTGTTAGATCCAGGGGCTACTTTATCATTTGTAACTCCTTTTTATAGAGGTCAAATTCAGTGTTAGTCCAAAAACTCTTCCAAAACCTTTCTCAGTCTCTACTCCAGTCGGTGACCCAGTCATAGCTAGACGGGTATACATAAATTGCCCTGTCACAGTCTCTCAGAAAGTCACTTCAGCAGATCTTGTAGAGTTAGAAATGGTAGACTTCGATGTCATTCTAGGCATGGATTAATTACATTCATGTTATGCCTCAGTCGATTGTAGAACTAGGATAGTTCATTTTCAGTTTCCAGACGAACCAATCTTAGAATGGAAGGGTAGTAGCTTAGTGCCTAGGGGTCGATTCATTTCTTACCTTAAAGCCAGAAAGATGATCTCTAACTGTTATCTCTATCATCTAGTTCAGGTTAAGGATTTAAGTTCTGAAACCCCAACTCTTGAGTCAGTTCTTGTGGTTAATGAGTTTCCAGAAGTGTTTCTAGAAGATCTTCCCAGAGTTCCTTCCGATAGGGAAATCGACTTTGGAATTGATCTCCTTCTAGATACCCAGCCTATCTTTATTCCTCCTTACAAAATGACTCTAGCTGAGCATCAGGGATTCAAAGAAAAGTTGAAAGACCTTCTAGATAAGGGCTTCATCAGACCTAGTATTTCGCCTTGGGGTATACCAGTGTTGTTCGTAAAGAAGAATACCAGTGTTGTTCGTAAAGAAGAAAGATGGTTCTCTCATAATGTGCATTAACTATAGGCAGTTGAACAAGGTCACAATCAAGAATAAGTATCCCATCCCCAGGATTGATGACTTGTTTGACTAACTTCAGGGGGCTAATCATTTCTCAATGATAGACCTCAGATCGGGCTATCATCAGCTTAAAGTCAGAGATAGTGACATTCTGAAGACAACCTTCAGAACTAGGTATGGTCATTATGAATTTCAAATCATGTCATTTGGACTAAACAATGCTCCTGTAGCTTTCATGGAGTTGATGAACAGAGTGTTCAAGTAGTACTCAGACTTGTTCATTATCGTCTTTATTGATGATATCCTCATTTACTCTAGGAATGAGGAAGAACATGCGATTCATTTGAGAGTTCTTCTACAAACTCTCAAATATCGCCAGTTATTTGCAAAATTTAACAAGTACGAGTTTTGGTTACAATCAGTTGCCTCCTTTGGCATATTGTGTCTAGTGATGGAATTCGAGTAGATTCCAGAAGGTAGAAGGAGTGACACAATGGCCCAGACCTACCTCTGCTACAAATATCAGAAGTTTTAGGGATCTAGCGGGCTATTGCAGATGGTTCGTGGAAAGATTTTCATCCATAGCTCACCATTGACTAGGTTGACTCAAAAGATGGTCAAGTTTCGATGGTCAGATGATTGTGAGAAAAGCATCACATAATTGAAAAATAGGTTGACTATAGCTCCTGTCTTGACTATACCAGAGGGTTCAGATGGTTATGTGATCTATTGTGATGCATCCAGGGTCGGCTTAGGTTGTGTGTTGATGCAGCGAGGTAAGGTTATAGCTTATTCTTCTAGACAGCTTAAGGTACTGATGAGTCCACAAATTGGAATCATTTAGGGCTTTATTTTGATAGTAATTGTGTCCTCGAATTCTTATTTTGTCTCAATATCTGATGAAAACTCTTAAGTTTTAGGTATTTGAAGGTTTAGTGGAAGCATGGACACTTAAGCGGAGAAAGGAACAAAAAGGCTGAAAAGAACGAAGAAGCTGAAGCCTTAGCACCGCCAAGCATCTTTGGCAATTCGCCGAAAGGACAGACTCCGCCCTTTGTTCCAGTATGCGAAGCCTTGAAGGAAGACGATCAAGAATGCGATGAAAGAACCAGTCGGCACTTCGCCGAATAGTTTCGTGATGCAGTACTGTACCACCCAATGGTCCAGAAAGTGAAGATACTGAAGGCAATCACTAAACGGCGATGAGACAAAAGAAGGGTGAGTAGCCGAGTCATTCAGCGTACTCGACTAACCTTGCCGAATTATCCGCAACCATTAATATCTGATGGTTATAAATACTAAACTCTTTATTAAATTTAGGGGTTCCGAACCATTATTATTATTTTCAGAGTAGAATAGTACGTTTTTAGATATTTTTCTCTCATGTTTGGAGAGGGTTTTGTGGGAGCTTGAAGAGAGAATGATTTCATAATCTCCAAGTTGGAAGTGGGTCTTCTCCATTCTTCATCCTTAGCTTAAATCAATGTTTAATTTCCTATACTTATTTGATCTTAGTATCATTTTAGGTGTATTTTGTTATTTCTTGATGTGTGGCTAAAAAACCCCATTCTTGGGGTATGATTTAGCAAATATTTGTTGATATTGTTGTTGGGTCTTGCTTGCTGATAGGTTAGATGTATTTTAATGGTAATTTCACCTAGTGGTTGTGGTTTAATTTAATGGGTTTGTAGTTGCAAATACAAAACCACCCATGTGTTTTCAGCTTGCTTCAGAGGGAGGTCGCAAAACCAAGACCACTAGAATGATGGTCTAAGGAGGGGGTCGACATGAGGTTCGGCCCGAGAGGGTGAGCACTTGTCCTATATCCTAACACTCAGCTAGAGAGAGTGAGTGGGGTAACGCGTAGGCTGGTCTTCATGCGGCAAATGGGTGTCCGAGAGGAATCCATTTGAAATGGGGTAAGTTCCCCGAGAGGGAACTTATTTCCATCTATAGCTTAGCGTAGTCACTATTATCTTGCAAATTTCCTATCGAAAGCATGTACCCAACGATTTATCTCAGCTTGTATTGCGGTCACACCCCAAGAAACTTTCCCGATACTTGATTTCATTGTAATTTTTGTTGTTTTTACTACTTGTGAAAAAAACCCCAATTGATATTTTTTTCACTTTCGTGTCACCCCCTTTAATTTATCATGTTTTTATTCATTAATGTCTTTAGCTATGACTAGTGATAGCTTAATTTTATTTTTCTACCAATTCTCAAAACCACTCCCTTGGGACACGACCCCAACCTTTAGTTGGGTTACTATACTATCGACGATCGTAGACACTCATACTTTAGCTTAGTGTCATTGGTCACGATAAGCATCAGGTACATGAGAAGAATTATCCGACTCATGACCTCGAGCTTGCAGCAGTGCTGTTTGCACTACCTGTGAGGAAGTATATGTTGATCACTTCCCACTTCCAAGTAGGAATGTCAATCTCTTGTGTCTCAAAGCAAGATTAACTGATAAGATATCATAAATAAAATAGTTTACTAAGTATACTCAAATGAACATAAGTGTGCAACTCACAGTCTTTAAAACATCAACAAGGTAAATAAGAAAAAGCCTCCTCAACTACAATCGTCTATCTATAAAGACTCTAATAACTATGATGGAAGTTAAACAAGACCCAAGACATCCTATTACCATTGAAAGTAAATGTGGCAATCCTCTAAAAGCAAGGAGGCTCACCAAAGTAACTCTAGAACTACAAAGGGTATCAAACGAGTGTCTTTTGACGACCCTAGTTACCTGTATATGCATCATGAAAGATGTAGACAAAATGGCATCAGTACATGGAATGTACGAGCATGCAAGGGGAACTTTAAAGCATAACGATAAGCTTCAACTGATAAAAATGAAGAAACTTACTCATCTCATCTCCACTCAACTAAAATCAACTAAAGGATACTCAATGATACTCAAACATACTCAAACTTAGAAATACTAAACTTAGTTCAATATAAAAGCAATAATAAAGAGGGCTTTTAAAATAGTAGATAATAACTCAATGTATTTCAAAATACAATAATAACTCTTTTACTCTTTTTTAGGAGATTCTCTCACCAACAACAATCACTATAAGGTATGTGATGATATAACGTCTCGCCCACACTTCTAGAACTATCCTATACCTTGTTGAAGTATAAGCCATCCTCAACTAGGTTGATCGACTAAGCTATGCTTCAAAACCAATAAAGAATCATCTAAAGAGTATGACCCTTTACCCATGTTGGCATACATGGTTTATGAGGACATTGAGTTTTCTGAACTCGTCTCCATATCAGTGCTCAATACTACTCCCAATAATATAACTCAAGTCATATGTTTAAAAATATTTCCTCATCCTCAACTTTGAGATTATTACTCCAAAATTCCTCATGAACTCATTTGGAAATCAATGATTCCTCTCGTTTTAAATGTAAAACATTAACACTTGGGAATACATAGTTCCCTTAAATTCATTTTAAAAACATGAACTCAGTTCTTCACATCCTCATACTCAAGTTATCAAGTCTTTAAAAGAGTTTTAAAGATTGCAAGAGACTTCTCAAAATGACTCAAAGAACTTCCTCGGACTTTACTCTTCACTCTTTCTTGAATTTTGAATTATGAATTCAAGAGTTATGACTTTTATATGCAAGATAGATTAAGGATTAATGAAGATTTTAAGTGAGGATATCAAGTAGAGAACATAGGTACGATTCGAGGGAACACACACAGAAAGAAGGATGCTAGGGTAGGGGACTTGGCGACCCTAGCGCACTGAGTGGCGCGAGGCGCACTCCCCAAAACTACTGACCAGTGTTTGTGGTGCACTAAATGTCTTGCCGCCCTAGGACCCAATCTATTGGGCAGTTGATGAGTCTAAGATTTGGACTCATTAAGGGATTTGTTTGTATTGAATGAGTGTCTTCAAATGCTTATTTTGTGCAAATAACTAATGTTAAATAATTGATTTTCAAAAATATGGATTGAGGAACAAAGTAAGGACACTAACAGGCAAAAAGGAACAAAACAGGCTAAAGAAATAAAGATGGGCAAGCCTGAGGATCACCAAGAGCACTCAGCGTATCGCCGAGTGGCTCATCAGACTGCCTAAAGGTCCAGTGTGCCAAGCCCTGAAGGAAAGAACCAAGTTGGCGATGTAAAGGAAAATTTCGTGAATTGCCGAGAGATTTCGTGAAGCCAAGATATATCGCCCAAAGTTACAGACCTTGAGGATGCTAAATGCCAAGGCAAAAGGGCGATGGAAGAGATCAAAGGGCTGCTCACCGAGTGGTTCAGTGAGCCCGACTTACTTCACGAATGAGATTTCATAGATTATTTTTGGCGACTATAAATACGTTTTTGAACATTTATTTTAGTATCAAACAATCTTTGGAACAAATAATTATAAAGTTTTGAGCATTTGGAGATAGTTTTGTCTACTTTTTCCTTAGCTTTGAGTTATTGAAGAAATTCACTTTTGAGAAATTGGAAGTGGGTCTTTGATATTCAACAAATTGGACCATTGTAAAGACAAAACCATTCTAATGCAGTTGATGGATATTCAATTTGGTAACGGTTTATGCCTTTTTATGATGTCTAGCTAAAACCTCAATTCTTGGTGTGTGATTATGTGATTATTGGCTAATTTAGCTTATGGGTATTGCTAATTGTTAGTTTAAATGATATTTAATAGTGAGTTCAATCATTAATTATGATTTAACTTAAGAATTGTAGTTGCAAATGCAGTTCTATGTTTGTGTTCTTGGCTTGCTAGAGAGAGAGATTTTAGAACTAAGGTTTTTGATAGATGGTTTGTGGGTATTGGGTTGATTTGGGTTTAGCTCGAGATAGTAAATCGTAAACCTAATCCCACACATTTAGCTCGAAAGAGTGAATGGATTAAGGTGCGGGATGCTCTTAATTTGCATGTTTGTTAATGTTGGAGAGATATCACTTGATTCGAGCTAATTGTTCGAGAGAAATTTACCTCCCTTATAGTCTAGCCTACTCACTAATATCTAGCTATTTTCTAACAGATGCAATTACCCATATGTCTATATTAGCCTATAATCGATCACATCCCAAGAATCCATCTCATTATTGTTAATTCTTATTGTTTGTAAGTGTTATTTGTAGTTGATAATCAAATACAAAACCCCCATTTGGCATTCGTGTCACCCCTTGATTTGAATGACATCTTTATGCAATAATTTTTATTCCTATGACTGATTTGACCGCATTTATACTTCCAAATTAAATCTGTAACAAGTACGGCTCCCTATAGGATTCGATCCCAACTCATTTAGTTGGGTTTTATACTAATTTACGATCATTGAACACCTATAATTGGATTAAGTGTGCTTTAAACGACAAATCAAAATGGCGCCAATGCCGGGGAGTTGTGTTGTTTGAAATTCTTTTGGTGAAGTTGAGTTGTACTCTTGTTAGTCATAGTTGAATTCACTTACTTGTAGGTTTGGTTTTTGTGTTGTTTGTAAAACAGAGGAAATGAGTGTATATGGTAGCAACGGTAACCAAGTGGACTACCCTCCTTCAAAGATGATGATTCTTAGGGATAACGTCCTAAATTTCAAGTACTTGGAGGGTGAGACAATCCATGCGTTGTGGCTGAGATTTAAGACACTATTGTTGCAGTGCCCAACTCATGGAATCCCAAATAATATTCTACTAGACTATTTCTACAGAGGTCTTGGTCCTGAGAACAGAGGAGTGGCTGACCAACTTTTTTTGGGTGGTCTAATATGACAACTATATGAAATAGTATCCTAACTCCTCGATCGCATGACCAAGACCAAACATGAGCAAGAGAAGGACCATAATTTAGTAAAAATGTTGACCTAGCTGGATCTCTTGGCGAAAGATATCATGGAATTTGAAGTACCGTACAAAAAGAAAGATAGGTACATTCCTTCTCATGAGCGTAGGAAGCCCAAGGATTATGAGGGTGGATAGATAGAAGGGATACTCTCACGCATTATCCACAAAGTCAAAGAATACGATAGAGTGTTAAAATAGATAAAAGAAAATGTCGCAATGCTAAATAAGGTGATTGCTTCTAATTCCATATCTATTAAGCTACTGGAGACCCAAATAGGCCATATTTCGTACCATCTCAACCCCAAGAAACAAAAGGGGGTCGCCTAGTGTTACTATGGCAAATCCCAAAAATGAAGCTTGAGTGGGTACTTGTGTCGTGCCACGACGTTAACTAAGTTGCTTCTTGGGAGGCAACCCAAGTTTTTAATGCTAGTGTTTTAATTTTGAATAATGGGTGTTGATTGTGCAGGTCAAAGTGTGGAATGTGTTTGAAAATTGCTAGTTGGCGAGCCAAGTGTCCAGTCGACCGCTGACCGAAGAGGTCGGTGATTCCAACATAGACCGCTGTTCGACTCACAAAAATCACACGTGAGAGTCTGTAAAGCTTGGCGGGTCTATGGACGAGTTGGCGACTCGCCGAATAGGTTGGCGAGTCAAATATTGTCCGCCATTTGGACCCCTAAATTAAATAAAGGTCCTGTAAAACTCGGCGAGGTAAGTAACCACTTGGCGTGTCGCCGAGTGGTTTGGCGAGGATGACTAATATCGCCGAAAGGGCTACAAATTGAAAGCTTTTAAAAGCCAAAGGTTTAAACTTTCAAACTCTTTCATTGTTTAATTTTGTAGAGTCTGTAACTTTCGGTGAGAAACCTGATTTCACCGAGTTCACTCGGCAACTCACCGAAAGTCCCCCTTGATCTCCCTTTCTAACCTCTAAAACACACTGTAACTTTTGGCGGGCTAGTCTGAGCTCACTGAGTGATGCCAGCGATTCATCGAAAGGCTCTGCATATCGCCGAACTGTCTTTTTCTGAGAAATTTTTGAGCCAATCCTTTTGGCGAGCCTGGCTCGCCAAAGTGACTCGTGACTCGCCGATCGGTTCGGCAAGTCTCTCTGCAACCTATTTTTATACATTTTCCTTGGAGTAACTCTAACTCTTTTTGGTGTATATTGCAAATATGGCTAGGACCAACTTGCACAGCAGTGGTATGCCAGCCTAAAAACGAGCATGGGGTATAGTGATTAATGAGGGAGCAGTTGCTCCTTGTAAAAAAAGAAAGAAGGTACCTTATAAGGGATGTAAGGGAAAAGGCAAAGCGCCGGCATGTAAGATATCGGAGAACAACTACGATAGTGAGATGGAGTCTATTCATTCTCAAGTGTCACTCTCAGAGCGTGATGATGACCAACCACTACAGTCCCGGTGAGCAGAGATTTGTGCACGGTCTCATCACGATTCATCTAGTATCCCTGAGTATACCCCTCCTGTCTCTGACTCTATCCCATCTCCAGCACAGATGGTGGTTCCAGCAACATTAGTTCAGGGTCCTCCTCCCCGGCTACTCAACAAGCTAATGGCCGAGGGATTGAGGACAATTTTTGAGAAGAAGCGGCTTTCTACGAATAAAGTGGACGACAGGTACCCTCTGGTGTAGGACACACTCCGATTCCACATATTTGACATCTTCACCAGGCCTTGAGGCCCATATATCCCCAAATAGGTTCATGAGTTCTACACTACGTACGTTGACCTAGTACCCCAGGGGATGAAGAAGGCTAGTGCCTTCAGACCGGTGAAGTCCATCATGGTCCGGGGGAAAGAAGTGGGGTGCAGCCGTGATCATATCAATGTTGTACTTGACAGAGCTACTGGTTTTGAGCATGAGTACGAGTGTTTAGCTATAGCTCAAACCCTGGATGACCTAAAGGGCTGGCTTGCTCCCCTGATTTCGGACACCACCCCGAGGTAATTGAGGGGTGAGATCCCATCGACAAGAAGGATTTGAACATTGCTTCTCGGTATTGGTTCGGGTTCATAAGAAGTTCCATCATGCGCTCGCAGAATGAGTCCATCCTCCACCACCAAAACACGGCCTGTCTCAGATCGATCATCGCCAAGAAGTAGATCAACTTGGGACTCATTATTGAGTAGGAGATGGCCATGAGGGCCAACAACGCCATACGTCGTTTCCCTTCCCAGTCCTTATTATAGAATTGTGTTCGCGTGCTGGAGCTTCTCGTGACAAGAAAAGGGCATAGAGGTCATTCCTACATATTCCACCGATATCCGGTGCATAGAGGCCGAGTACCCTTGGGATGAGGTAGATAGGAGGAGAGTGGCTCCAGGTGATGCATCCATGGAGGTTGATGTTGAGTTTATACATGAAGATACATCTTTGCCTACTCCACCTCCAGGCCTTCAGGTACACCCGCTTCTACTTTTTCCCAGGCTCCTGGTACTTCTACTGTTTCCCAGCCCACCAGGATTACATAGGCTATGATCCTCCAGATGGGGCACCTAGCCCATTCTGCCGATGTGCGTGCTACCCGGCTAAAGGCCGAGGTGCCTTAAATGATTGAGCAAACCATTTTAACTACGTTGATAGCCCTCCAGATGTCGATTGATGATCTTATAACGAGAGTAGAGATCTGTGAGAGGGGACATGGGGTTACTTAAGAGGTGACGACTTTGAAAGTAGAAGTTTCAGATTTGATAAATGATGTGGACTATCTGAAGTCTACAGACTTCACTTCTCTCTGTGAGTCAACTGAGGATCAGGATGCTCCGGCCAGTTCTGAGATGCCTCCGGCCACCACCAGAGATTTGCCTATGGATGATGTGGCAGCTGATGAGTCAGAGGCAGAGACTGATGAGAAGCAGCTGGATGCTCAGGTGGAGACCATTTATGGAGACTTGCAAGATTTAGAGGAGAGGATTGTACAATCAATCATTCAAACATCGCTAACAGAGACGTCCATGGCGGGTTCTAGTGGAGCCAGTGTTTCTATTACACCAGGCACTGATGCCCAGGATTAGAGTGTCGCACCGGGCATTGATTCCCTGACAGATGGAGCGACTGTGTAGATAGGATTTTTCTTTACCTCCCTCGCTGTCGTTTTTATTAACTTTTGATTACTTTTGTTGCATTTGAGGACAACTGTTTTTTTATTTGTGGTTGGGTGAGGTTTTTCTATACCTACCTCTTGTGTATATATTGGGTTTTGTGGTTTAAACTGTGTTTTGATCTTATCTTGTGGATGTTTGAACTTATAGCTCCTTGTTATGATTGAAAATGGTGTTTTGACCAATTTTGAAAATTTTGCCACCGCTTGTTGTTTTTGAATGTGGCTATTCTTGTGCAAATTTGAGTTTCGGTTAGGATCAATACCAATGACTTGAATAGTGCTCTTAATCAAATAAAAATTAATGTGCGGCTACGATGATGTCAAATGAAGTTCCATAGACAATATGTGGACTTTTTGCAACTCATTGTGACTAGCTGGTTATCGAATGTAGTCTCTTGTGATGAACATTACAGACTAGCGAAAGTGTGGAGTCTTGTTTGATATTGGTGACAATGCCTTGTGTGATAAGCTTACTTTACCCTTGTGTGATGACACCTAGAATATTCCCCGTTGGTCCGATAGACTAAGTGATGCAGGCCCTTGAAATGATCTTAGGCAACTATTTTGAAGAGTGAAACAATTTGACAATATACCTCTTTTGTGGCCAACCTTGCGAAATGTGTGAACCTTGCTTGAACCCCTTTGAGCGTTATCCTTTTCTTAGAAGAAACTTGAGCAATTAAGACCCCTCTTTATCCATTCACCCATAATCCTCATGAAATGTGGTTTGTTTGAATAGACAACTTAGGCCAAAAGCCTAAGTTGGGGGTGTGGTGGAAAGAGAAGGTAAATCAAGAAGTGTGAAGAAGTCCCCCTTGATCTATGGTCTTGAAAAAGATAGAACCCTTCCATATAAAAAAGGAGAAAGAAAAGAAGAAACCAAAACAAAAAAAATGAAAAAGTTATGAAATAAAGTTATGAAAGTGGAAAAAGAAATTGGGTGTCCAGTATTCCATTGGAAGTTGAATAATGGGGTGAATTTTGAGCACGATTCAAATGCTGAAGGAAAGGAAGAAAGTGAGGTTCAGACCACATTTCATGAGGGTAGCACCCACTGAGCCTAAATGACCATACTTTTACACTCATCCCTGTTACAAGCCTTGAAAAGACCTTTTTGATCTTGAGCAAGGTGAAACGAATGTTGATTGGAAAATAAGGGCAAACCTATGGGTGAAGTCATGCATGTGTTCATCTTTGTGAGTGTGAGAGCTGTATGTGATTCTGGAACTATAAATTGTTGAATAATTGTGTGTGAATATGGAATCATCTTTGTTGTGAGGGCATTTGGGTACCTTTGTTGAGCTTGAACTTGCATCTGAAGCAAGTATTGTGAACTTGAGCATCTTTGATAATGGTGAGTCATAACTTGAATCGTTGAGTCCACAATTGATCTTTGCATGAGTAAGTTAAGTCTTGTTGTGTGCATTCATGATTGAGTCTTGTGTAGCACTATTTGAGACACCCTTTTTGAGCTGATGAACTTGAGTTTTACTTGAGGACAAGCAAAAGTTTAAGTTCGGGGTGTTGATGAGTCCGAGATTTGGACTCATTTAGGGCTTTGTTTGTATAGAATTAGTGTCCTAAAATTCTTTTTTGTGCCAATAACTGATGTTATATTCTTGATTTTCAGGAATATGGATTGAGGAACAAAGGAAGGACACTAACAAGAAAAAGGGAACAAAACAGGCTGAAGAAATGAAGATGGGCGGACCTGAGGTTCGCCAAGAGCACTAGGCATGTCGCCGAGTGGCTCATCAGACTGCCTAAAGTTCCAGTGTGCCAAGCCCTGAAGGAAAAGACCAAGTTGGCAATGAAAAGGAGCAGTCAGCGGATCGCCGAGTGATTCCACAAAGAGAAGATAGATCACCCAAAGTTACAGACCTTGAGGATGCTGAATGCCAAGGCAAAAGAGCGATGGAAGAGACCAACGGGCGGCTCGCCGATTGGTTCGGCGAGCCCAACTTACTTCTCGAATGAACTTTCGTAGCTTATTTTTGGCGACTATAAATACGTTTTTTAACATTTAGTTTTGTATCAAACAATCTTTGGATCAAATTATTATTAAGTTGTGAGCATCTCGAGACAGTTTTCTCTAGTTTTTCTGTAACTTTGAGGGATTGAAGAAATTCACTTCGGAGAAATTGGAAGTGGGTCTTTGATATTCATCAAATTGGAGTATTGTAAAGACGAAATCACTCTTACCCAATTGATGGATAATCAAATTGGTAATGCTTTTTACATTTTTATGATGTCTAGATAAAACCTCAATTCTTGGGGTGTGATTATGGGCTGATTTAGCTTATGGGTATTGCTAATTGTTAGTTTAAATGTTATTTCATAGTGAGTTCAATCATTAATTGTTGTTTAACTTAAGAATTGTAGTGGCAAATGCATATCAATGTTTGTGTTCTTGGCTTGCTCGAGAGAGAGGTTTTAAAACTAATGTGTTTTATTGATGGTTTGTGGGTATTGGGTTGATTTGAGTTTAGCTCGAGAGAGTAAATCCTAAACCCAATCCCACACATTTAGCTCAAAAGAGTGAATGGATTAAAGTGCGGGCTGCTCTTAATTTGCATGCTTGCTGATGTTTGAGAGAAATCACTTGATTCGGGGTAATTGTTCGAGAGAAAATTACATCCCTTATAGTCTAGCCTACTCATTAATATCTAGCGAGTTTCTAAAAGTTGCAACTACCCATATGTCTATATTAGCCTATAATCGATCAAATCCCAAGAATCCATCTTATTATTGTTAATTCTTATTGTTAGTGACTGTTGTTTGTAGTTGATAGTCAAAACCAAATGTCCTATTTGACATTCGTGTCATCTCTTGATTTGAATGATGTCTTTATTCGATAATTTTTATTCCTATGACTGATTTGATAGCATTTATATTTCCCAATTGAATTTGAAACACATACCGCTCCATGTGGGATTCGACCCCAACTCATTAAGTTGTATTTTATACTAATTTACGATCGGTGAAAACTAAGAATTGGAGAAGGTGTACTTGAAACGTCAAATCAGCAGCAGTTGTAGCGTTATGGTGGCGCGCTGCCCCAAGCCCCTGCCTAGAATTTCAATGAATTTTCTTTCTCAATCTCATGTCCTAACAAGGAAATGGTTTATTGGCAATAAATGAGGTTATAATGAGTAGGAAGTCCTTTGGACTTGTGTTGCATAAAGTGGTGAAAAGGCCCCTTTTTTTTCTCGCACCTTTTAGCTGCATATACTCTGATCAGCTTGAGGTATTATTCCAGGTGGCCCAATAGCTTGGTTGGGCTATAGTTTACTTTTGATCCATATTGTAGATGAGCTCGAGGCATCATACCGGGTGAGGAAGTAGGAACTACATCTAGCAACCCAAGATGCAAGAAATTCTCATAACTAACCATGTTCAAGGAGGAACTACCATCTCCTAGTCATAACATGCTCAACATACATTTCTGGAGCCTATATGAAATTTATTCACAAAAAGCATGTAGTCATTGAGGAATCTCTCAACTCTAAAGTAAGGCATGCTCATATATTCATCTCATGAAGTTCTATAGGCAACTCTACTCAATGCACTGCAACATGATGAAACACAATGTACAAAAGTCATTTCTATCAAGACTTATGCTTTTTCATGAACATGCACATAAAGCCATCATGGCAAAATATAAACAAACAATGACCTTGTTATCTAAGAACACCATCTCCCCCTTCGGAGTAAGCCTATACAAACTCTTCTAAATATCATTCATACTAAAGAAAACTTCAAAGTCTAATCATATCAAGTCACAAAAGACCAAACAATACCAGAATCTAATAAAGCATGAAACACATATCGGTAGTCACATTCAAAGATCACTCTTGATTATTTTTAGCTTGGAGGACATAGAACCTATTCTTCCTTTGAACAATCTCATTTGAACCACTAGGAGCAACTTGCTTACCCTCTCTCCTCATAATTTTTTACTTTAGGCAGCCTTTCATTCTGTGGCCACTTTCACCACAACTAAAGCAACCTTCTCTACTGGCCAAACACCTACCCTCATGTCACTTTCCAAATCTAGCACAAGTATGCCATAGGGACACATTACTAATTTCGGGTGTGTCACGACCCAAGCCTAGGGCTTAGACGTGACATGGCGAATGAGGAACCCGAAGGAACCCCAAACAAGCCTCTCAAACTTGTCATCACACTTCATCGGTCGCGGAAGTACATTCAACATTAATTAACGGGAAATAGGGACTAAGGGCAAACCATTTCAAAATGACATCATAGAACAAGAGTCAAGCTTTTTTACAAAATACTTGTCCAACGCACACCTCTACATACATAGATAGGACGGGGCCATGACATTCTACCGGCTCCCCTCATAGTCAAAATACAATTGCAAGCTAAAGTCTCAAAACATAGGAGTAGGAAATATAACATAGCCCTCGAATCATTG